>CM053275.1:40751707-40965817 GCA_028583415.1 Protea cynaroides
GTGATGATAGATGGTATAGAGGGATGAAGCAAATGGTTATGGTGTCTTGCGGCGAGTGGAGTTCTGTAGTGAGGTAACTCAATGTGGAGGGTTGGGAAGGATGATGGTGAGCAGATCGGTTAATCGGTGCATATAAAAAAAACAAAGAATAAAGAAAGTTTACCTAAGCTGCGCAGAGAGTTTTTCTCCAAGCTCCTTTCTTTTGTTCTTCTTCTATCTCCTCCCCCCGTTTCTGATCCAGATTCTTCTCTCTCCATCTTCTCTTCTCGGTTTTCCTCTCTCCATTTTAATCTCTCTCCCCCTCCACGTCCCTTCTTCTCTTTTCCTCTTCTCCTTTTTTATTCCTTTTTTTTATTCTTCCCCTAAAACCAAAAAATGCCCCCATATTCTCTCCCTCCAACCTCTCTTTTATCTCTCTCCCAAAACCGTGAGCCTCCCCCCTCTTTCTTCTTTTTTTCTTTTTTTCTTTATTTCTCCCTCTTTTTTCTTTCTTCTTCCCTTTTTTTTCTCCCAAATCCTAGCCCCAAAAGATTTTTACGTCATCTCTCTCTCCCCCTTTTTTTTCTTTTGGAATATCTCCTAGAAACCCTAAATCCCCTTCTCTCGTACGTCCCCTCTCTCTCCCTTTTTTTTTTCTTTTTGGAATCTCTCCTAGAAACCCTAAATCCCCTTCTCTTGTACGTCCCCTCTCTCTCCTTGGATTCCTTTTTTCTTCTGGATTATATGCCCTAACCCTCAATCCTCCTCTCTTTCAGTCTCCTCTCTCTTTTCTTTCCTTTTTGTCAAAATCGAGATCTTTTGGATTTCATTTTTTATTTTTTTCTCTCCTCTTGGACATCCCTTCCTCCCTTTAGATTCCTTTCTTTTTTTCCCTTTTGGATTATATGCCCTAACAAAATCTTTTGAATCCAAAAGATTTTTTTCCCTCTTTTCTTTCCTTTTCTCAAACAAAATCTATTGGATTTTCCCGTTCATGGATTTTTTTTCTTTTCTCCCCCTCTTGGACGTCTCTTCCCTTCCCCACTTTGGATTCATTTTTTTCTTTTTCCTTTTGGATTATATGCCCTAACATAATCTTTTGAATCCAAAAGATTTTTTTTTTCTCTTTTCTTTTCTTTTCTCAAAACAAAATCTTTTGGATTCTCCCTTTCTCCCTAAATTACATCTTCTCTTCTTCTCCTCTTCCCCCTTTTTTTCCTTTTTGAATTATAGGCCAAAATCTTAATCCTTGTCTATTTCATGTCTCATCTCTCTTTCTTTCCTCTTTTTTTCAAAAAATCTTTTGGATTCTAAAACCCTAAATTTCCCTCTCTCTCACGTTTCCTCTCTCTTTGGATTCTTTGTTTTCTATATATAAAACATATATATATATATATATATATATATATATATATATATATATATATATATATATATATATAATTATATAATATCAATACATTAATATATATAATATAATATACATATGAGATATATGTATATATTATATGATATATTATAATATATTATACATTATATAATAATATATAAAAGAAATACATGAATATAAGCTACTATGAATTGGTCCAGATTGATTGGATTGGGCCAAAACTATCTTGGGTTGAGCTGAGTTGACTCGATTGACTGAAATTAACTGGGTTTTCACTCTCTGTCATTTGATGGGCCATTTCCATTGTCATTCCGCACGAAATTTTTTGATAGCCTTTATTCCATATTTTTTGTGTCCACTTTGTAGAACATTAAAAATGAGGAATATTGGAGCTTGAATCAACTCATTTGGAAATAAAATGGCCAACCTATGAATTTTTGAAGTTTAAGCGGGCCAATTATCGATAATTTGGTTGACCATTTCACATGAGACTCTTCGGAGACTTCTGTCCGAAATCCTTTACATCCACTTTGTAGAACATCATGAATGAAGAATAGTGGCCTTGGAATCATCTGAATCTGATGTAGAACGGAAAAGATATGAAGCTTTGAAGTTCTAACGATAATTTTGCATGAAAGCTTGCATGGGACCCACTGGTGACTTCAACCTAGGATTTTTTACGTCCACTTTGTAGAACATCATGAATGAAGAATAATGGCCTTAGAATCATCTGAATCCGATGTAGAACGGAAAAGATATGAAGATTTGAAGTTCAAACGGTAATTTTGCATGAAAGCTTGCATGGGACCCACTGGTGACTTCTACCCGGGATTTTTTACGTCCACTTTGTAGAACATCGTGAATGAGGAATAATGGCCTTGGAATCATCTGAATCCGATGTCGGATGATGAAGATATGATGATTTGAAATTCAAACAATCCGACTCACGATAATTTGCATGAAGGCCCCTGGGATTATTTATAATAATTTCAGAAACCTCCCTTATATGTATCATCCGACTAAAATGGTCATTTCTTCTTCATTTGATATCAGAATTGAGCAATTCTGGTCTCATTTCGAAGATAATTCTATGACCTATGCATCAATACAAAATTATAACCCATGACCTTGCTGTGGACCCATTAAAAACTTCCTCAAATTCACAGACCCATTGAAAACTTCCTCAAATTCACAGTCAAAAATCTAAACTTTCGATCATCTTTCTCCTTTTGTTGTCCACACGCCAGCAGTACTTTGTTTAGCTGGGATGGCAAATATGGGGTGCTTACAGATGCCCCTCTTCGGCCGAGATTGTGGGCAATTGAGGCCGAAGACAAAAGTTGCCCATTTTTGCATTATTCTGCACTTGATCTGGATTCTAACATTGCTCCCTTGAATTGATGCTGTAAACTTTTTTTTTTGACACTATACAACCAAAAACTGTAGATGTCAAGCTCCTTGAGTAGCGACCTTATCAGGTCTGTGACTTTGGCTCAAGACCGCTCATGGTGTAACTGTAACTGTCAAGCTTCTTGAGTAGCGACCTCATCGGGTCTGTGACTTTGGCTCAAGACCGCTCATGATGTAACTGTAACTGTCAAGCTTCTTGAGTAGCGACCTCATCAGGTCTGTGGCTTTAGCTCAAGACCGCTCATGATGTAAATATAACTGTCAAGCTTCTTGAGTAGCGACCTCATGAGGTCTGTGACTTTAGCTCAAGACCGCTCATGATGTAACTGTAACTGTCAAGCTTCTTGAGTAGCGACATCATCAGGTTTGTGACTTTAGCTCAAGACCGCTCATGATGTAACTGTAACTATGTTTTGTGCTCTGGATTTGGAACCTCTGGATGTGTATCCTTTGGGTGTGTATCCTTTGGATGAATAGCCTTTGGATGTGTATCCTTTGGACCGAATTTGGGGTGTCCCAAATTGCCTACGTATCCTTTGGGATTTCCATCCCTCCAGAATCAGGTTCGGCGTAGTTCGGGCTAGAGCTTTCTCTCTTTTCCCATGATCTTTCTTTCTTTTCTTTGCTTGTATCTTGCTCTCTTTTCCATTCTTATTCTGCTTTCATTCAGTCTTCTTTCTTCTCTATACTTTCACCTTTCTTTCCTTTTTTTTTTTTTCATTTCTCTTTTTCTTTTTCTTGTTCTTTTCAATTCCTTTCTTCATCTTTCTTCACTCCCAAAATGGGTTGAACTTTCCATAAATATTGAGGTAGCCACAATGGGGCTCAGCATCTGCACTTTGTCCACTAACATTGCTCGGAATCAAAGAGGAACTAGAGATAATGATTTGATCGACTTTCCTTGACTTGACTTAATCTAGACTGAGAGAAACATGTTTCTTTTCTTTAAAAAGCAATTTTGATATGTTCTACATTCCTGCCAAATTTATATGGGTTTCACTTTGATTAAAGGGTAATCAGGTCTTTTTGATGAAGGGCAAATGATGACAGTGACTCAATTTTATTTCATTTTTTTTCAAATTTGTATGAGTCATCTTTCTCTTACATTCAAATAAACTCAGCTAGAGTTTCAAACAAGGGGCTCAACTAAACTCATGATGTTTGGATAAATGGGTGGTTTTGCCCCACTGTCTAAGTTCAAGTCTGCACACATTGATAGACAGGGGACTTTTGAGTCATCACTAGAAATAACCTTAAGGAGATGCAACCCTACACTAATCTTTAGAAAAAATGTCAAAGAATGCTTTCTCCTCTCGGTATCATTCAGATAAAAAACAAATTTCAACAAGCTATGCTCAGATGCTGAATCAGTTGTAACCATGTTTGGGCCCAAATCCTTTAAGTCTGTATACAAGTATGACGATGAAGGTCCAGATGGACATATAAGAAACTGTCCAATGGGTCTGCCATTGGGAGAGTGTTTGATTGTTTGTGTAGAATGGCTGGATCTCCACTAGGCGATGTCATTTTATTGGCTAGCAACAAAAGACTATGGAATTCTTGGATGCCGTCGAAATGATGAACGACAGATAGATATTCCAGTCAGATTTATTGAACAATATTTATGCATAACAAGACGACATATTCACAAGAAACGATACCCTAAAATTTTGTGACATTTGAAGTAAGGGCATGTAATGTAGACTCTGCGGAAGACCATCAGAATGATGGACGGGAGAGAGAGTCTTTAGCCGAAAAGAAAAATCCTCTGATGACACAAAGTGATGAGACCACCCCCTATATGGGTGGGATGTAGTGACCAATATCAAGAATCCAGCTCAACACACAATGTGAACCACAACAAACGATCAACTCTCCAATCAGGTTCTAAGAAATGGTGTCTATATGTCATTGTACGAGAACCAATTGTCTTATTGCTCTATAACTGAACTCGTCCATCTGTAGGGCTCTAAAGGAGTTGCCCCGTGTATATGCCTTGTAATCGAACTCACTCATCATAGTGTTTCAAAGTATAGTTGCTCCATGTCTATGCACCATAGTTGAACTTGTCCACCATCATTGTTCCAATGGAGTATGCTAACCAACCTCATTATTTTGTGTAGCTCTTTCTTTTTTTTTTTTTTTTTTTTTGAGCTCATCTTTAACTTTGAGGTTGATCTGTAGCATGTTTTATGTCTGTACACTTCATGCACTTGTAGAAAACTTGATCACTTGGATTGATGTAAACTTGATAATGCCTTGTGTGTAGACCCATTCTTGTAAAACTAAATAAACCACTTGTATGAGTCTGTAAATGTTCTCTACTTTCAAGGAATATCCCAAAAAAAAAAAATTCTTTCTATAAATCGACCAAATGGGATGATATTTTGATGTTCCAACTTGTATCTTTGAAAATGCTTCCATGACTTTAATCATTTGTAACTTTCACATGTGTGTTGAACTTTCATTTCTCTAAAGGCTGGTGGAGTAGAAGTTCAGGTTGTGGCTCATCATTCCAATTGTCATCAGAGTCAGAATTGGCAGTGAACATCGAAAGAGGAAGAAGTATCAAACTGGGAATGAATGGATTGGAAGTAGTAAAAGCACTGCAATTGATGTCTCAAATGAAATGATTATTGTTCATTTTTTCAGAGTATTTTGGACTGGATTTGTCTACAAACATATCAGACTCGAGCCCAAACATAGATGATCTATCAGATACCAATGATAGCCAGTTTAGACAAGTAATTCACCGAGTTACCCCAATTGGATACGACATCATTGATGCCAACTTATGATTAGTTGTAGGACCGAATATCCATTCAAACTTTAGCTAGTAAGGCTCATTATGCCTATCTATCGACATGTGTTTGGTCCCTCTTGAGTTTATTACCATTTTGATTTATGCCCCAGTTCAGGTCTGACATTCACTTGGTCTATGCCTCAGTCTGGTTTGATGTATCCCAATCTTATCCCCCAGTTTGGATGTCATGAAACTCTGACCTATACCCTAGTTGGTCCATCGCCTTTTTGGTTTGACCCACTTTGAATCCATTATGCTCCAATTTAGGGTGCACTGATATTTTTGTTGTGCCCCAATTTAGGGTACACATGAAGTTCATTTTTAGGCTACCTTAATTTTGGGATACAATTGATCACACGGTCTTCCTTTTCATCCTGGATTTTGGGAGGTGGGTGGGACATTCTTGAAGGTTAAAGGGCTACTCCTTTGAGTTTGGGTCACCTTGGGTGATGAAAGTAATTTAGGAGTCAGCACTCCGTCGGTCAAAGTGGCTCAGTCGCCAAGGGTGAATGAAATGCTTTCCAATCTTAGTTTTTTCCATTTAAATTTGGCAGGTATGCTAGTATGGGAAAGAAACATATAATCTCTCAGAATCTATGATTCAGATTTCTACCCTCTTGGATTCCTCAACTCTGATCTTGGAATTTCAATTCCATTCTAAAATATTTGGGCTCTCAATATACTGTCTTCCAACCATTCCAACATTTTGAGGTACAAAAGTCCTCCTTATGACCATGAACCAAGACATGAACCGGTGATGATGAGACATTCCTATGAGTGGATGCTTTGTCTACTCACTCAGGTGTTCTCTTAAGTCTAGACAATCCTATCTTTTTTTTGGTTTTTTTTTTTTTTTGGTTTTTTTTTCTATAAACAATGAACGAAGGTTAAGACTCAGAAGTGACTGGACATGAGAAGAATAGACATACACATACAAGCTGACTCGACCAAACAAAGTTAGCTCCTTCATGAAAATCGACCATTAGACATCATCTGTAACAATTTATTTGTATTTGAATAACCCCATGATCGGTCTTGGGGCCTCAAGATTCCGAATGGATCATTGTAGCACCAAGGTTCAACCATGTGGTTCATTAAATTTCAAGGAATTAAAACGGATATGCTTATTTGTAGTTTTCATGAAGGATGACAAAAGTGATTCATGATTGAACAAACCGGTAAATTTCGACTTGATCACAGTATCTATGTGACAGGGATTTTCTGATCATTTTTTGAGATTGATGTATCAATATTGAATGGTCAACACAATGAGCTTTGTACGATGGAGGGCGTGTACAGACCGCCCACACTAATGTGTATGCGGGTATACGTAACCCTCACGCTCCCAACAAGTGAGAGACAAGAATATTCAAGTGTGGATCCAAACATGTTGACAAGTCAAGGACAAAAAGGGCAAAACTTCGACGTCTCAGATGTAAATATTATGATCGAGTAGATTTTACCATGTTGGTTTAAAAATGGACCAAAAATAACATAGATGTGGCTCAAACTGGGTTAGGACAGAAAAGGCCACTTGACGAGGATGGGGTAACCTATCACCGAATGCTCGATGAATAATGGGCCCCCATTCCCTTTATATACTATGTTGCAGGGATCCAAGCGACGTGGAGTAGCATAATGCATTCTCGGGCGGACCCAAGAAACACTCGATAGAGGCTGCTCGCCGGTCGTGGTCTCACAAAGTACAAGCCAAGGTTGTGTGTTTCGCCTAGCGGGCTGCCCCATATGCATGGGACCCGGTTCGACTACTCACACGAAAGTGTGACTGAACCCATACCCCTAAAGCAATATGTACAAACAATAAATAATAGTACCCTAGATCTAGCAGAAAATGTCAAGCAAATCAATATAAAGAAAGTATCCTAGGAGTCTGAATATTATCCCCAGTGGAGTCGCCACTGTGAGGACAATGGGAAATTGATGATCCTCCTCTGGATGAATGTGTATCCATATCGATGAAGATCGATTTATTCTGTTGGAGTCGCCACCTAGATTAAGGTCTAGGACCTCTAAAAATGTAGCCTCACTCTAAGGTAAGGCTTCTATTGACTCATAACCCAATGTATCAGTTCTTTGGTCTGCAAGAGATCGGGTAAGTATTCAGGGTACGGTTATGGGAAGGTGTAAGCACCCCATTTTTGCCACCCTCTGTGTAAGTGAACCAATATGGCAGGTTTCTGGCATTTAATCCAAAAATTTATGATTTTTCACTGAATCCCACAGCAGGGTCATGGGCTATTATCTGCAGGAATGCATAGGTCATAGAATTATCTTCGAAACGATACCAGAATTGCTCAATTCTGATATCAAATGAGGATGATATGATCATTTTAGTCGGATGATACATATAAGGGAAGTTTCTGAAATTATTATAAATAATAATCCCAAGGGCCTTCATGCAAATTATCCTAAGTCGGATTGTTTGAATTTCAAATCATCATATCTTGATCATCCGACATCGGATTTAGATGATTCCAAGACCATTATTCTTCATTCATGATGTTCTACAAAGTGGACGTAAAAAATCCCGGGTAGAAGTCACCAGTGGGTCCCATGCAAACTTGCATGCAAAATGATCGTTAGAACTTCAAAGCTTCATATCTTTCCCGTTCTACATCGGATTCAGATGATTCCAAGACCATTATTCTTCATTCATGATGTTCTACAAAGTGGACGTAAAAAATCCCGGGTAGAAGTCACCAGTGGGTCCCACGTAAACTTGCATGCAAAATGATCGTCAGAACTTCAAAGCTTCATATCTTTCCCGTTCTACATCGGATTCAGATAATTCCAGTCTCATTTTGTTCCATTTTAGTGCTCTACAAAGTGGACGTAAAATATTTCCGGTAGAAGCCTCCGAAGGATCTCATGCAGAATGGTCAGCCAAATTATCGATAATTGGTCCGCTTAAACTTCAAAAATTCATAAGTTGACCATTTTACTTCCAAATGAGGTGATTCAAGTTCCTATATTCCTCATTTTTAATGTTCTACAAAATGAACCCAAAAAATTTGGAATAGAGGCCATCGAAAAATTCCATACGGGATAACAGCGAGAATGACCCGTGAAATGACAAGGAGAAAAAACCCAGTTAATTCCAATCAGTCCAGTCAACTCAGTTCAAACCAGTTTTGGTCCAACCTAGCTCAACCCATATCAGTTGTCAACCTAAGTCAGTCTCAACCCATTTCGAATCAGTTCATCTATGTGCACAATATTTATATTATATATATATATATTATATATATATATATATGTGTATATATGTATATAATATATATTATTATATGTAAATGATAATCCAAAAGATTTTGAGAAGAAAAAGGAAAGAGGGGAGAGAGAAACGTGAAAGTGAAGGGGGATTTTGGTTTTGGAGATAATCCAAAATATTTTTGAGAAAAAAGGGGGAAAAAGATTCCCCTTCACGTTTTCTAGAAAGAAAACGTGAAAGAGAGAGAGGAGAAAGAAAGAAAGAAAAAAAAGGAAGGAAAGAAAAAGGAAAAAAAAAAGAGAAAAAGAAAAAAAAAAGAAAAAAAAAGGGAAATGTTTTCTAAGAAAGAAAACGTGAAAAGAGAGGGAGAAAAGAAAAAAGGAAGGAAAAGAATGAAGAAGAAAAGGAAAGAAGAAAGAAAGGAAAGAGAGAAGGATTTTTCTAGAAGAAGGAAGGAGAGAAAGGAAAGAGAGAAGGGGTTTTCTAGAAGAAAAATGAGAAAAATGAAAGAAAGGAAGAAGAAAAAACGTGGGAAGGAAGAAAAGAAAGGAAAGAAGAAAAAAATGGAGAGAAAAAAAGATTTTCTAGAAAAAAGAAGAAAAGGAAAGAAAGATCTTCTAGAAAATGAGTGAAAAATTATAAATAGGAGAGAGGAGGGATCCTTTTTCCAGACCAGAGAGAGGGGAACGTGGGTGAGAGAGAGAAATGTGAGTGGGAGAGAGAAAACGTGAGAGAGGAAGAAAGAAAGAGAGAGAAAAGAGAAAAGAAAGAAAAGAGAAGAAGAAAAGAGAGAAAGAGAAGAGAGAAAGAAGCAGAAGAGAGGAGAAGGAGAATCCACATTCAAAGGGGATTGATACAACCTCCAATCACCCTTCATCAATGGTTTCGCTCGATTTGAGCCCAAGGTTAGTACTCTAAACAAATTTAGAGGTCGTTATAATGCCCGAATGCCAATTTTGCTTGAAAAAGACTAATTTTCATGAAATCTCAATCATGAATGCTCTATTACATGCTTGTTAATGTTAGGATGCCTATGTCTAACATTTTTCATGAATGATAATTTATCTAAGCTATTCAATGATGAATTTTTGAATGATATACAATGATGTTTGATGTTTTTGCAAATTTCATAAAGTGGTTTTCTGATATGAAAATTCCAGATTTAGGGTTCAAACTTAGGACGTACATCATATGTATTTTTTCTAAAATTTTGTAGCCCAAACTTTTATGGGAGTCTCTCTAATATGATAGAAGACTACCTAAAAATTTCGTTCCATTTGGAATTGGGGAAATATATCAAAAAATTTATCTTTGACATTGCTATTTTTCTCGGATGCAATGCAATCCTCCATCGGAAAGTCTCTAGACAAAGGCCTTATGGCCATAATCAGAGAATCCACTTAACATGATTTTTTTAGACATGAAAGTCTCCTAAAAAATGGCACTAGTTTCATATTTTTTCCATTTTTTATTGAATTGATATCAATTTTTAAGTGCATAGTGCTCTGATTTTAAATCTGTCATGATGTACTGATTTGCATAATTGAAAGAGTCATTTTTCACAAAGAAAATATACTGTTTTAACTTGTTTTTTTTAATGAAATTTTAGATCAGACAGTTATCTACATAGACATATGTCTGTATTTAATTTTTCATTAATAATAGAATTTTATTTGGAATTTATGGTGCAACTGGTCAAAAATCTGGAACAGATTTGACCAGTGCACATGTTTGGTCTTAGGGCATATCTTTGACCTATTTTTGCTTTCTGTTGGGATTCAAATCCTTCATATGAAATATAATATATCAAGTCATCTTTCTTTGAAAAAAAGTTGAGCTTGATTTGAGTTTTGAAAGACCTACTTATGGTCATTCTTGTATAATGTGACAAATCTGAATACAGTTCATAGTTTTGTCCACTGGAACCTTGTGTCACAATTTTCACAGTTTTGAGTCATTAATCTTCCCAAACTCCTTCATAAGAATTACAATTTTCAAAGAACATTGAACATGTGTTTGTTTTGAACATTGAACATGTGTTTAGCAAACATATTAGGTGTGGGGACGTGCATTTAGGCACCCACATTCTTGGGAAGGGCATAATGGGAATAATAAAACCTTAATAAAGAAAGAGAATTCTTTGCCAAACCATCCAAAATTAGAATTCAGAATGAAAAGGGTAATTTAGGACGATTTGCCCCTCGGAAAACTCTAAACCTAGAATAGGTTCTAAACCCTAAACCTAGAATAGGTTCTTAATTTTTAACTTAGAACAGGTTATCCAGCCCGAACTACGCGGATTCTGATCCCTAGGATACGTAGGCTATTTGGGAGAAACCCAAATTCGGATCCACATTTTAGTCCACTTGGACTATCCATAGATCCACTAAGATATCCACTCTCATTTCAATCCAGAGGCCCGAACTACGCGGATTCTGATTCCTAGGGCAAACCCTAAGATACGTAGGCTATTTGGGAGAAACCCAAATTCGGATCCACACCTTAGTCCACTTGGACTATCCATAGATCCACTAGGATATTTATCCACACATTTAGTCCACTCGGACTATCCATAGATCCACTAGGATATATTTATTCACACCTTAGTCCACTCGGACTATCCATAGATCCACTAGGATATTTATCCATATTCTAACCCAAAAAGGGTTATCCACACCTTAGTCCACTCGGACTATCCATAGATCCACTAGGATATCTACCCATCAGCCCGAACTACGCGGATTCTGATTCCTAGGGCAAACCCTAAGATACGTAGGCTATTTGGGAGAATCCCAAATTCGGATCCACACCTTAGTCCACTTGGACTATCCATAGATCCACTAGGATATTTATCCAAACTTTAGTCCACTTGGACTATCCATAGATCCACTAGGATATTTATCCACATCTTAGTCCACTTGGACTATCCATCGATCCACTAGGATATTATCCACATTCCAACCCAAATAGGGTTATTCTTAGATCCACTAGGACTATCTATCAGTCCACATGGACTATCCAAATCCTAATCCATAGGATTTCTCAACCTTTCAAGCATAAATTTCAACTTGAACAAAGAACTTAATCATGCACAAGCATAAATCACATCCATAAACTTTAATCACACCTGAACTACGATGGTGAACCTGATTTTCGGAATAATTCCGTAATACGTAGGCAATCTGATGGATACAGATTCGGTTCAATGATATCAAACCCCTTGGTTTGGTCTGGTTTAACAGATAAAGTCTAGCATAGGAAAGGCATAGGAGACCGATTTTGATCGGGCGGTTTGGGTGCCTAACCCCTTCCCATAACCGTAACCTGACACTTACCCAATCTCTGATGGACCAGAATTCCAATCTAAGGGTCATGAGTCAATCGAAGTCTTACCTTGGGGTGAGATTTCACATTTCTAAGGTCCTAGACCTAAATCTAGGTGGCGACTTCTAAAGATTTCAATCTTTGTCCTCACAGAAGGTATTAGGCACCCAAACCGCCCGATCAATATCGGCCTCCTAAACTTTCCTTAGACCCTAATTTTAACTGTGCTTGGTTAACTGGATGACTAGGGTTCAATGGGGGATGTCCTAAACCAAGTTTCTAAGTTATTCTAACCTAAAGTTCAGCTAATCATGTTTTAAAGTAAATAAACAAGCAAATGTAATGTACAATATTATACAGTGAACCGAACCAAAGATGGTTCGGTCTTGGACTGAATCTAAGATGTGTAAAACATCTCAAACTGCCTACGTATTCCAATCCTGAAAATCAAGTCTAAAAACGTAGTTCGAAATTGGGTTTTGTGATTAATGATTATGGAAGTGATTTATGCATGTGCTTCAATTAGATTTTTTTTGTTCAAGTTGAAGTTTATGTTTGATGTATGGTTGATGGGTGGCTTTGTACCGTATTTGGGATTCCCAAATTACCTACGTATTCTAGGGTGTGCCCTAGAAATCAGGTACGACGTAGTTTGAAATTTTTGTGAGAGTCGGATTTGGAATGTGTACCAAATTCCTTTCATTTTTGTCAATAGGATCTAGGGATGAGACCTAAATTCCTAACATTTTTATTTGGGATGTGTACCAAATTCTTTCTATTTTTGTTAATAGGATCTAGGGATGAGACCTAAATTCCTACCATTTTTTTTATGTGCACCAAATTCTTTCTATTTTTATTAATAGGATCTAGGGATCAGACCTAAATTCTTACTATTTTTATTTGGGATGTACCAAATTTTTTCTATTTTTGTTAATAGGATCTAGGGATGAGACCTAAATTCCTACCATTTTTATTTGGGATGTATACCAAATTATTTCCATTTTTGTCAATAGGATCTAGGGATGAGACCTAAGTTCCTACCATTTTTATTGTTTCCATTTTTAGGTTTTTTAGGGTTTCCTATCCCTTTTCATTGTGATTTTCATTTTTTAGGGTTTCATACCCTAATTATTCTTTCCACTTTTAGGGTTTCACTTTCCCTATTTGCTGTGCTCTTTCCATTTTTAGGGTTTTCTACCCTAATTGCTATTTTTTCTATTTTTTCTCTTTCCAAGACAAATATGGCAAATGAAAATATTTCCACTATACCAGTGGTAGTATTCCAAATATAGCAGTGTGCATCCAAACATGACAGTAACCATCAAATATAGCATGTGAGCTTGTGTAGCAGACAAATATGGCAATAAACATGTGTAGTATTCCAAAACAGCTAAAATCATGTAAGCATCAAGATGGTGGACACATCAACATGGAATCCAATGGTTCAGATTTAATATCATCAAATAATCAGAAATCAATTGATCATCCAACAGTTCAATTTCATGGCATCACATGATCTAACAAAATTAATCTTCCAACAGTTCAATTTCATGGCATCACATGATCTAACAAAAATTAATCATTCATTAGCTCAATTTCATGGGAGAGAGGATTAGGTGATAAAAATTTACGGATCAGGGGGGTTGCAATGGATATGGAGTAGCAGGTTGGGATAATAATTGCAAAGGAGATGAGGCAATAGGTTCGGGCTTGGTTAATGAGATGGTTAAAGGGGATGGTCAGGTGTTGTTGACTCAGATAGTCAGGGATTTTTCCAATGGTACATGGGTATGCAAGCGGTGGCTGCAATCAGTTTTGGTGGCTGGATAATTGGATGTAGCTGGGCAAATTAGTGGTGATGGGGGTACAGGTGATGGCGCATGACATGGGAGTTGATGAGGCATGATAAGGTGGTTGGGCTTGATACGGGTATGTATCAATGAAAGGGATTTAAGGTGCACGGGTGGACAACAAGGTATATTGGTGTTGGATGTATGGACAGGGTTGGACTGCCGAATGGTGTTGTAGAATAGGATCATGAGGTGTTGAGTGATGAAGGTAATCAGGGAGTAGGTGTATAGATAATCAGTTGGGCTTGCTAAGGAGATGGTAGGTGTTTATTTCGTAATGGACAGATTGCATGTGTGAGTGGTAGGTGGGTTGAAGATATGGGCAGCAGGTTTGTAGTGCAGGTTCAAGCATGGGAGACAGATGAAGGAAAGGTAGTGATGATAGATGGTATAGAGGGATGAAGCAAATGGTTATGGTGGCTTGCGGTGAGTGGAGTTCTGTAGTGAGGTAAGTCGATGTGGAGGGTTGGGAAGGATGATGGTGAGCAGATCGGTTAATCGGTGCATATAAAAAAAACAAAGAATAAAGAAAGTTTACCTGAGCTGCGCAGAGAGTTTTTTCTCCAGCTTATATCTTTTGTTCTTCTTTTATCTCCTCCTCCCGTTTCTGTTCCAGATTCTTCTCTCTCCATCTTCTCTTCTCGGTTTTCCTCTCTTCATTTTAGTCTCTCTCCCCCTCCACGTCCCTTCTTCTCTTTTCCTCTTCTCCTTTTTTATTCCTTTTTTTTATTCTTCCCCTAAAACCGAAAAACGCCCCCATATTCTCTCCCTCCAACCTCTCTTTTATCTCTCTCCCAAAACCGTGAGCCTCCCCCCTCTTCACATTTTTTCTCTTTTTTTCTTTTTTTCTCCCTCTTTTTTCTCTCTTCTTCCCTTCTTTTTCTCCCAAAACCTAGCCCCAAAAGCTTTTTACGTCATCTCTCTCTCCCCCTTTTTTTTTCTTTCGGAATATCTCCTAGAAACCCTAAATCCCCTTCTCTTGTACGTCCCCTCTCTCTCCTTGGATTCCTTTTTTCTTTTGGATTATATGCCCTGACTCTCAATCCTCCTCTCTTTCAGTCTCCTCTCTCTTTTCTTTCTTTTTTCTCAAAATCGAGATCTTTTGGATTTCATTTTTTCTTCTTTTTTTCTCTCCGCTTGGACGTCCCTTCCTCACTTTAGATTCCTTTCTTCTTTTGGATTATATGCCCTAACCCTAAATCATCCTCTCTTTCAGTCTCCTCTCTCTTTTCTTTCCTTTTTTCTCAAAACCGAGATCTTTTGGATTTCTTTTTTTCTTTTTTTTTCTCTCCTCTTCGACGTCCCTTCCTCACTTTAGATTCCTTTCTTTTTTTCCCTTTTGGATTATATGCCCTAACAAAATCTTTTGAATCCAAAAGATTTTTTTTCCTCTTTTCTTTCCTTTTCTCAAACAAAATCTATTGGATTTTCCCTTTCTTGGATTTTTTTTTCTTTTCTCCCCCTCTTGGACGTCTCTTCCCTTCCCCTCTTTGGATTCATTTTTTTTCTTTTTCCTTTTGGATTATATGCCCTAACATAATCTTTTGAATCCAAAAGATTTTTTTTTTCTCTTTTCTTTCCTTTTCTCAAAACAAAATCTGTTGGATTCTCCCTTTCTCCCTAAATTACGTCCTCTCTTCTTCTCCTCTTCTCCTTTTTTTTTTCCTTTTTGGATTATAGGCCAAAATCTTAAATCCTTGTCTATTTCATGTCTCCTCTCTCTTTCATTCCTTTTTAAAAAAAAAAAAATCTTTTGGATTCTAAAACCCTAAATTTCCCCCTCTCTCACGTTTCCTCTCTCTTTGGATTCTTTGTTTTCTATATATAAAACATAAAAATATATATATATATATATATATATATATATATATATATATATATATATATATATATATATATATATATATATATATTATATATATATAAAATTATATAATATCAATATATTAATATATATAATATAATATACATATGAGATATATGTATATATTATATGATATATTAAAATATATTATACATTATATAATAATATATAAAAGAAATACATGCATATAAGCCACTATGAATTGGTCCGGATTGACTGGGTTGGGCCAAAACTATCTTGGGTTGAGCTGAGTTGACTGGATTGACTGAAATTAACTGGGTTTTCACTCTCTGTCATTTCATGGGCCATTTCCGCTGTCATTCCGCACGGAATTTTTTGATAGCCTTTATTCCACATTTTTTGTGTCCACTTTGTAGAACATTAAAAATGAGGAATATTGGAGCTTGAATCAAATCATTTGGAAATAAAATGGCCAACCTATGAATTTTTAAAATTTAAGCGGGTCAATTATCGATAATTTGGCTGACCATTTCGCATGAGACTCTTCAGAGACTTCTGTCCGAAATCCTTTACATCCACTTTGTAGAACATCATGAATGAATAATAGTGGCCTTGGAATCATCTGAATCCGACGTTGAACGGAAAAGATATAAAGCTTTGAAGTTCTAACGATAATTTTGCATGAAAGCTTACATGGGACCCACTGGTGACTTCTACCCAGGATTTTTTACGTCCACTTTGTAGAACATCATGAATGAATGAGGAATCATCTGAATCCGATGTAGAACGGAAAAGATATGAAACTTTGAAGTTCTAACGATAATTTTGCATGAAAGCTTGCATGGGACCCATTGGTGACTTCTACCCGGGATTTTTTACGTCCACTTTGTAGAACATCATGAATGAAGAATAATGGCCTTGGAATCATCTGAATCCGATGTCGGATGATGAAGATATGGTGATTTGAAATTCAAACAATCCGACTTACGATAATTTGCATGAAGGCCCCTGGGATTATTTATAATAATTTCAGAAACCTCCCTTATATGTATCATCCGACTAAAATGGTCATATCTTCTTCATTTTATATCAGAATTGAGCAATTCTGGTCTCATTTCGAAGATAATTCTATGACCTATGCATCCATGAAAAATTATAACCAATGACCTTACTGTGGATCCATTGAAAACTTCCTCAAATTCACAGACCCATTGAAAACTTCCTCAAATTCACAGTAAAAAATCCAAACTTTCGATCATCTTTCTCCTTTTGTTGTCCACACGCCCGCAGAACTTTGTTTAGTTGGGATGGCAATAATGGGGTGCTTACAGGGAGTCTAGATAATTGGTTGCATCTGCCAATGGAGGCACATAGTCATTCAAGGAATTTAAACCTTCTTCAAAGGTTGAATATTGCAATTGATGTGGCTTTTGCATTGGATTACTTTCATTACCATTGTTACGCGCCAACTATTCATTGTGACTTGAAGCCAAACAATATTTTCCTTGATAGTAATAAGACTTTTGGTTTGGCAAGGCTCCTTTTAGAACCTAACCACAATTCATCCCAGAGTGATGCTAGTACAATTGGGATAAAATGATCTATTGGCTATGTTGCGCCAGGTAATAGAACTATACAGTTTTATTTTCAATTATTTATCCATTACTTTAAATTGTATAGTTCTTGATTCCCTTCAATAAGTTGTTCCTATCTCTCTTAAATTAGAATCCATTGTAGAGTGTTAGGCATGACCCCAAATCCCAAATTATGATCTAGAAAAAAATCATGTTTATCAGGGTTAATATTACAATCCAACTATTAGTGTATATTCAAGTCACATTCTAGGATAGTTGATCGAGTGTATCAACACACTTTTCTACCTTAGTTGGATTTGATAATGGTTTCATCCATATTCAATTACCAATTGGTTATACGATGATGACATTGGATCTTAGTCTAATTGGATCGATTTAGTTTGGATTCCTAGTAACATAATCAAGAGAATCATCAATCAAAATTTGAAGAAATAACCACGTTGCTACTTTTGAATAATGTTCTTAAAATTTGACTATTTCAGACCTATAATTTCTTGTATTGTATAAAAACAATGCAAATATCTTATTGTTATAATAACATGGAGATGTTTCTAAATTTCAGAATATGGCATGGGTGGAAAGGCTACTATAGAAGGGGACATGTTTAGTTATGGAATACTTTTATTGGAGATGTTCATAGGAAAACGGCCAACATATCAAATGTTCACTAATGAATTCAATCTCTATAATTATGTGAAAGCAGCTTTACTTGTACAAGTGATGCAAATTTTAGATCCAACACTCGTAACCAAAGGAGAACATGATGAAGAAATTGAAGAAGAAGCTATAAATGAAACTGAAGGTCCTAGTCATATGACAAATAAATTGCTAGATTGCATAATGTCAATATTTGAAGTTGCACTCCAATGCTCTATGGACTCACCAAGAGAACGTATGAACATGAACAATGTTGTGAGGGAACTACGTTTAATCAAGGGCAGTTTTCTTGGACAAGAATCTGTTAATACAGATCTGCACTTGATTTGAAGGTGATTACGAATTTATTATGTTTGTAGTTATTGTATTGTCTTGGCCACTTAATTATCATGAAAGAAAACTGGGAAACAAAAAAATACTAGATCATATAGTAGAGGTAGGCTGATCTAGATGAGTTATTCACGTATGGTAGTTAGTTAGAACAAGAGTATAAGACCTAGTTTCAACCTTACCTGAGCCCCTCAGTATCAAGGTTTTATCAGTTCCTGGACAAGTAACTATTTTAAGGATTTTTTAGGTAGGGGGTGCTTAAGCCTAAGAAGGAATATTTTATTAAAAATGAACGAATAGCCTTAAAATTGGGCTACTCACAGAGTAGCACTCTCTTGGGACTCAAAGGATCCAATGGTAAAAGAAAAAAAAAAACTTTCAAATTTAATCCTTTGAGACTAAATTCTTTTCTAATGCCTCTTGGTCACAGACTCACTGTAAAGGATTTGGTTTAGGTGAATGCGAGGTCGTACCTCTTATTTGGAATTCTATATGCACCCTAATTTTAGGTCTTTTGATATAAATATATTACAAATGTTGTTCCAGTATTTTGGTAGCCTTTACGACCTTTGACAATAATGGCTAACAATAGTCCAAGCAACTGTAGTTTTGTGAGCGATGCCTCTTTTATATTGATTAAATATTTGACTTTGAATAGGTTAAAATAAGTGCCATTACTTTATATATAAAACTGAAATGATTCCTTGTTACTCATACATTTTCAACTCTCTAAAGTAAAAAATTGTGATTTGAAGCAAGCTTAGCATTGTTGAAATTGGAAGCTATTATTTATAAAGAGTTAGAAATAGTAAAGTTTTTTAGAAAACAGGTTTTGATCCTGAGTATTATAAGCAATAAGCTTGATATTGTCTGTCCTTAGGAGCCTCTTCAAATTAGCTGATTTATATTGGATTGTAATGGGGTTTATCAAGCTTTAACAAACTAATCATAAACTGGATAGCAAGAATTCACTTGAATTGTTTTGTGACTGCAGTACATGGCATATGCAATTAAAGATGGTCAGCTGTGGGAAAGGAAATTTGGTCTCTTCATTAAGGATTACAGCAAGCCAAAAGCATGAAGATTGATGAGAAATTGGTGGAGTTTGATACAAACGAGAGAGTGACCAATTGTTTGATGGAAAACAGCTATACATGTTGTCCATGCCTGTACATGAACCTCATCATTTAGAAAAAGAACTTTTTATTGTCCTTTTAATTCTTTTAATATGTGTTTATTCATAGAACCGCTATACAGGTAGCTCACTAATTGGTTACCATTTGTCGTAGGAAAAACATATCTCACGTTTGGTATGGTAATGCTATGTTTTTTTATGTGCTATTTCATAATATGGTTGCTTGCATATATGATCTCCTAATTGTTTATCCCAGGTTTCGTGTTCCAAAGTTTCTCCCAAAAATCCTCTGACAACTATTGCTATCTAGAGCTGACACTTCACTCACACACCGACTATGTATACATAGTCACATACACAAGCGTATATAAATCTACCTTGCTACCATTCAGTGGGCAGGTCTACCAGATTTGCACATCCATCCTATAATCCATTTTACATACTTCACAAGATACAAAATATACACAATTTATATAGCTTCCACAATACACATATATACGTAGTTCACCAACACAGTGTGTGATGGCTAGTTTACGGAGTAAAGCCCCATATGACTCAACATTTGCTCAACACTCAATTTTAACTACATCCACAGGCCAGGTCCTACACTCCTATTTCCACCCCTGATATTCAAATGTAAGAGTAATCAACCCCAGGGTTCCCCAACATATAACAAGAGGGCACCAACATGTCTACAATTTAGGTAGATGCAATTACCAATGTCCAATACCCATTGAACACCCTAAGCTAACTCCACATCCACGGGAAGCGTACTGCAAAACTGACACCCATAAAACCTGCCTAACTCGGATTTTCTTACTGTGCTAGGATTTTCCACCGTCGACGAACCCGACCCCATGTTATATTGAGGACCAGCTCAAACCAGGTACGAACCAATCCTTGATAATTTGGAATTTGGTCCTAGCCTTCTCAAAACCAGTCACCGGTCCTAAAAAGTCCTAGCCAGACATCGCAATTGGTAAGCCTGGACAGGATACCCGCGAAAGATCAATTCAAAACTCCATTATAAGTCATTGTGGGATATTCCCTGGACCTAGGGACCATATCAATGGGTCCCACCTCACTCCCAACTGATCTAGAGTTGGTTGAGGAGGTGGAGAACCTAAGGGATCCCTTTGGATGCTAAGTGGCAGGCCCTTGCAGTCTCCAACTCTTCAAGGAGTTCTACCCCAAGTGGGAGACTCTTAAACCTTAAAATTCTCTCCAACACCCTACCTCTCTCAATGTACCATTCTAAACCCTAGAGTTCTGATGCATTTTTGAGAGATGAGAAGGTTATAGGAAGAAGAAGGAGGCTGGAAAGAAGGTTTATTTGAGAATCACTATCGGGTATTGACATTATCAAACTGTGGTTTGAAACCACTATAAATGAACCCTACCTTGCTTTCTAAGGGATTTTAAAGGAGAGTAGATGGATTAATTAATGGACCAACAACCATTAATGGACCTACTGTCCATTGATGGTTGAACATCCAAGAAGTTCTATTGATTTAGATTCGAGTAGATATTTGCATAAATTTAAATAAGGAAACCCAACATAAAAGATATATGGGTAATTTATAACAGAGCTACCTAACGATCTGAGAAATCAAACCAGAGATGCCTCACGTTTCAAAATCATACTAGAGGTATCTCTTCTCATATTTCCAACATTAATCATATTTAACCTTGGCATCCTCTAAGTTAACCATTAGATCTACCTCAAATTCTCTGGGATTGATCATTTCTTGTTGAACTATCCTTATTTGGTGCTTCATCGTTGGTTCATGCACCGAAAAACAATAAGTTGAGGTACGAAATTTTTAATGGAGGTGTGTACCATAGTCGAGATTTGTGACTTAGTAATGAGTAACCGCCAGTGAGGAAGGGTTACAGGAGAGGACAGGGGCAGGACAGGGGGTGGACAATTGAGACAGCAATGAGCACATGAGAATCCAAGTGGTGAGTTGTTGCGGCAACGGGATAATAAGAGAGTGAACCAAAAGGGACCAAGAAAGTTATGCTAAACAGGGGTAAATTTAGAAGTACAAAAATAAAAGGTACCCAAGTATAATATTTTTGAAACGTCAGGTACCTCTGGTATGATTTTTGAAACGTCAGGTACCCCTGGTATAATTTCTCAAAACGTCAAGTACCTCTGGTGTAATTTACCCAAGATATATGGATTAATGGGTTTCAAAAGCCTAAAATAGGATTTCCAACTCCATATTGGTGTTAGATCATTGATCCTTCAATGGATTTCTAAAATAAGAAGATCTTGTTGGAAACCCTGAGAAAGAAAACCAAGACTAACTTTATGGAGAGTGTCTAATCACGACATACTATTCACAAAATACCTAACCAGATTCGTGATCGGATACATTTGTGAAGTCTCTGAAAAGTTACCAGTCCCGACAACTAGTCACTCCATCTATGACATGACTCGCGAACTGTTGGGATAATGGAAGGTTCTCGAGAGCATCCTATCCAGACCACTGTCCCGATAATCGAAACCGGTCAGTCATAACCGATCAGCCCCAGGGAGCCCTGTTAAGGTTGAATTGAACAAACAAAATAACTAATGAGATTTCCACACCGTAAGTGACTTGTACGAACCAAGAGTGACCCGGTTGCTAGGAATAACGATTTTCTACCCATATCAGGTAAGGAAACAGAACCCCATCCCATATTTGAAATGATTTCTATCTAGAATATGAATGTGAATGATTATGATAACATGCTATCTTCTTTATTGTGCTTGCATGCATTTGCATCTCTTTATTATGAATATTGTGAATGTGTGTGGATATGAATGAGCATCGCGAGCTATGGTGAAATGGTCGAGGATTTAGGGATCTAACTCACTGATTGATTGGCTTGTGATGTCTTTGCACCCCTAGCAGGATGATAGCATCTTGGGGGGAGGGAGCAAAAAGGATGGGCTAGGACTCCTACTGGGTTTATGTGAGGAAACTACAAGGGGTGACATGTAGATTGATGGCTAGTAAACAATCCATGTATGTGACCCTCGACAAAAGGGGGTTAGGTGTTGGTATAGATGGGGGAAGAGGGGAAGGTGTTGGGATGGTCGTCACCGCATCATTGGCCAAACATTTGCTTTAGTACTGTCTGTCTCTGGGATGACATGTGGGGGCACCAGGGTTACTGGTGTAGGCTGGTGAGCATCCATTCTCTCCTATGCATGGAGTTTATGTCAGCTTTGGTGAGTGTGGTCAGGCTTTCCCATAGCTATAGCATATATTATACCAGACCAATAATGTAAACTGGGAATAATAACACGATCATGCATATTTGCCTATCTGTTTTCTTACGGAGCTCAAGTTGGAGAGCTCACCCTTTTTGTATACAATTTTTAGTAGATGTTGCAGGTTATACTGTAGCTGATTTTGTGAATGCGTCAATTGTCTCTTCTATGGCGTATATGGATATGTAAGGTCTAGAGGGAGGCGAACATGATGCAGACTGTGAGTGTGACACATGCATATTTGAGTAGGCGAAGCCATGGACATTGTGTCTATTATTGGAGAATGCTAGAGTTTAATTTAGTTTTATTTATTTCAGTTTTACTTTACTTTTACAAGTACTATTTTATAGCCCGATGTTATAGGGTTGAACTATGAATGGTTTTATTTGGTGGTTGTGGATGGTTAAACTCGAATAACTCTGATACAATGTTATTTAACTTATTTACGGCATCAATAAAAGCTCAGTTGATGTAGTTATTTTAGCTATTTATATACTTTGATTAATTATATTGTGACATTGGTCATGATGTGGTTGAGACGGGCATGACACTGCTTAAGAGATTATGGGTTGGACCAAACATAAAATACGTATCGTTTTAATTAGTTCTAAAATTTTGCATATCATAAATTTGGGGTGTGACAAGGTTGATATCAGAGCTTTAAGCTTTGTATGCCACTCAACCCAAACACTGTTACTTATATATTGATCGACTGAGCATTAGGTTTTAATAAAAAATCAAAAGACCATAATTGGTAATTAAGAAACCTGAAACTTGTTGTGTGCTAAATAACCAAAAACATAACGTGCCAGGGAAAGACTAGAAACTAATGCAAACCAGGAATTAGGCAAATGAAACATATTTGCATAAAAAAATATCAACAAAGTACAAAAGAAAAAATAGTAGTCTGATGTCCATAATGAGTATGGTTCATAAGCCGAACCATTTGTGAGGACAATGAGAAAATCGATGTGATCCTCCTCAGGATAGAAATGTGTATCCATGTATCGATGAAGATCGATTGTATCTGTTGGAGTCGCCACCTAGATTAAGGTCTAGGACCTCTAAAAATGTAGCCTCACCCTAAGGTAAGACTTCTATTGACTCGTGACCCAATGTATCAGTTCTTTGGTCTGCCAGAGATCGGGTAAGTATTCAGGGTACGGTTATGGGAAGGTGTTAGGCACCCAAACCGCCCGATCAATATCGGCCTCCTAAACTTTCCTTAAATTCTAATTTTGATTGTGCTTGGTCAACTGGATGACTAGGGTTCAATGGGGGATGTCCTAAACCAAGTTGCTAAGTTGTTCTAACCCAGGGTTCAGCCAATCATGTTTTAAAACAAATAAACAAGCAAATGTAATGTACCATATTATACAGTGAACCGGACCAAAGATGGTTCGGTCTTGGACTGAATCTGAGATGTGTAAGACATCTCAAACGCCTACGTATTCCAATCCCGAAATCAAGTCCAAAACGTAGTTCGAAAATGGGTTGTGTGATTAAAGATTATGGAAGTGATTTATGCATGTGCTTCAATTAGATTTTTGTTCAAGTTGAAGTTTATGCTGGATGTATGGTTGATGGGTGGCTTTTTACCGTATTTGGGATTCCCAAATTGCCTACGTATTCTAGGGTTTGCCCTAGAAATCAGGTACGACGTAGTTTGAAATTTGTGAGAGTCAGATTTGGAATGTGTACCAAATTCCTTCCAATTTTGTCAATAGGATCTAGGCATGAGACCTAAATTCCTACCATTTTTATTTGGGATGTGTACCAAATTCTTTCTATTTTTGTCAATAGGATCGAGGGATGAGACCTAAATTCCTACCATTTTTATTTGGGATGTGTACCAAATTCTTTCTATTTTTGTCAATAGGATCTATGGATGAGACCTAGATTCCTACCATTTTTATTGTTTCCATTTTTTGGTTTCTAGGGTTTCCTATCCCTTTTCATTGTGATTTTCATTTTTTAGGGTTTCATACCCTAATTATTCTCTTTATTCTAGGGTTTATTTTGCCCTAATTATTCTTTCCATTTTTAGGGTTTCACTACCCTAATTGTTCAATTCTTTCCATCTTAGGGTGTATCTTGCCCTAGTTGTTGTACAATGTAAACAATCTAACAAAGCAATGTGAGCTTAAATATAGCAGTGTAAGCATCCAAATATAGCATGTTGGAAATATATTCAAATTTAGCAACACATCAGTCAAAAATGGCAAGTGAGCATGTGAATCAATACAAACATGGTAAATGTGCATCCAAACATGGCAGTAATATGTGAGAAAGTGTAGTAGACAAATATGGCAATAAGCATGTGTAGCATTCCAATCATGGCAATGTGATTATTCCAATTATGGCAGTGTGATCATTCCAATTATGGCAGTGTGACTATTCCAATTATGGCAGTGTGACTATTCCAATTATGGCAGTGTGACCATTCCAATTATAGTAGTGTATGCATACGAGCATCCGAACATAGCATAGCATCAAATATGGCATGTGAGAAACAACCAAAGCATATGAGAATCAATCAAAACATGATGGAACACGTAGCAAGATGACAGCTTTGTCAGGCTGGACCAAAATGGGCACATAGGGCACTGTACTTACTCAAAAAATTCTTAAAAGATATCCTCAGAAAGAGGACTCAGAGGCCAACATTTTGTCTCAAGGAAGCTAATCCTGAAAGAGACCATAGGCAGGTCGAAAACATTTCCCAAGTACACGCAAATACACTGGTCAGATCTGTTCTAGATTCTGGCCAGTGGTACTATAAAATCAATATAAAATCATATATCTCATGAAAATAAATTCTAAATACATGGTCAGAAAGAGGAATCAGAGGCCAACATTTTGTCTCAAGGAACCTAATCCTAAAAGAGATCATAGGCAGGTCGAAAACATTCCCCAAGTACAGGCAAATACACTGGTCAGGTCTGTTCCAGATTCTGGCCAGTGGTACTATAAAATCAATATAAAATCATATAGCTCATGAAAATAAAATCCAAATACATGGCCAGAAAGAAGACCAGAGGCCAACATTTTGTCTCAAGGAACCTAATGCAAACAGAGGCATCTTCCTAATGCTAGACACCAATCTCGGACATGCATTTGCGGATGCTTTGACTTTGAAAAAATAAACCGACAAAAGCGATGGGTGATTCTTACCTCAGGCTTCTTCTCTCTCCTTCTCTCCTTTGCACTTCTCATCATCCTCTTTTCTGCCTCTCTGATCCTTCACTCTTTTCCTCTAGATCTTCTCTTTTAACACTCTCTCTCTCTCCACTCCCCTCTCCCTCTCCTCCTCTCTCTCTCTATTTTCTTCTTCTTCTCTTTTCTTCCAATTTTTTCTTTTCTCTCTCTCACGTTTTTCTCTCCCTCACCCACGTTCTCCCTCTCTCTAGGTCTGGAAAAAGGATCCTCCTCTTGCCTATTTATAATTTTTCACTCATTTTCTAGAAGATCCTTTTTCTAACAAATATTTTTTTCCTTTTCTCCTCCCCTTTTTTCTTTCTTTCTTTCTACTCTCTCTTTTACGTTTTCTTTCTAGAAAATGTGAAGGGGAATCTTTCCCCCTTTTTATTTTTTTTTTTTTCTTTTATCCTCTCCTTTCTTTTTCTTCTCAAAATCTTTGGATTATCTCAAAACCCTAAATCCCTCTCTTTCACGTTTTCTCTCTCCCCTCTTTCCTTTTTCTCTCAAAATATTTTTAGATTATCTCAAAACCCTAAATCCCCTCTCTTCCACGTTTTTTCTCCCCTCTTTCCTTTCTCAAAAATCTTTTAGATTATCTCAAAACCCTAAATCCCTTCTCTTTCACATTTTTTCTCTCCCTCTTTCCTTTTTCTCTCAAAATCTTTTGGATTATCTCAAAACCCTAAATCCCCTCTCTTCCACTTTTTCTCTCCCCTCTTTCCTTTTTCTCAAAAATCTTTTGGATTATCTCCAAAACCAAAATCCCCCTTCACTTTCACATTTCTCTCTCTCCTCTTTCCTTTTCTTCTCAAAATCTTTTGGATTATCATTTACATATAATAATATATATTATATACATATATACACATATATTTAATAACATACAATATATATATATATATATAGTATATAATATATATAATATATATAAATACTATGCACATGAATGAACGGTTCAAACGGGTTGAGACCGACTTAGGTTGACCGAGTTAAGCGATATGGGTTGAGCTAGGTTGGACCAAAACGGCTTGAACGAGTTGACTGGATTAATTGGAATTAATCGGGTTTTCTCTCCTTGTCATTTCATGGGTCATTTCCCGTCATCCCGCATGGAATTTTCCGATGGCCTCTATTCCAAATTTTTGCGTTCATTTTGTAGAACATTGAAAATGAGGAATATAAGAACTGGAATCACCCGAATCCGATGTAGAACGGAAAAGATATGCGACTTTGAAGTTTCGACGATAATTTGCATGCAAGCTTGCATGGGACCCACCGGTGACTTCTACCGGGATTTTTACGTCCATTTTGTAGAACATCATGAATGAAGAATAATGGTCTTGGGATCATCCGAATCCGATGTCGGATGATTAAGATATGATGATTTGAAATTCAAACGATCCGACTTAGGATAATTTGCTCGAAGGCCCCGGGATTATTTATAATAACTTCATAAACCTCCCTTATATGATCATCCGATAAAATGGTCATATCTTCTTCATTTGATATCGATGAGCAATTGGTCTCATTTCGAAGATAATTCTATGATCTGTGTCTCCATGAAATTTTTTAACCTGGGCCTTTTTGACCCATTGAAAATTCCTCAAATTCACGGACCCATTGAAAACTTCCTCAAATTCGCAGTCAAAAATCCAAACTTTCGATCATCTTTCTCCTTTTATTGTCCACACGCCCGCAGGGCTTTGTTTAGCTGGGATGGCAAAAATGGGGTGCTTACACCATTACTTGATCAAAATGATAAAATGTTTAAGTGTCTGATGGGGGGAGGTATAAACCCATGAACCAGCTAGAAAGTCTGCACCCGTGCTATACCCGTAGCCGAAGTCTGGCCCATGCCCTCGGGAGACAGCAAGTTGGCTCTC
This sequence comes from Protea cynaroides, assembly GCA_028583415.1. Taxonomy (NCBI): domain Eukaryota; kingdom Viridiplantae; phylum Streptophyta; class Magnoliopsida; order Proteales; family Proteaceae; genus Protea; species Protea cynaroides. The sequence continues at coordinate 40,779,587 of CM053275.1, forward strand.
ATCAATGCCGCCTGTATGCTATCAAGGCGAGTGAAAAAAGAAGACTAAGCAAATGACATCCTTCGAATCTGGTTCTCCACCATGTGAGCCTGCTCCCTCTGATCGGCCTGGATACCTCGAATCTCCTTCATGACATCGTCCAAGGTAGTAGGAGCCCTACGGAAGCTGTAGGGAGATGACCACTATCTCTCGGTATCTCCACTGTCACGTCTTCATCTTCGCTATCGTTCGTCTCATCTACATTTGTAAGGAGCTTGGGATGAAAGGTTACCATTGACCAAGTTTGCTTATGAAGCATGGCATGGTAGGAAGTGTCGAACCTCTCAGTTTTGGAATCAAGTTGGTGAACATAGAATTATGGGACCAGAGGTTGTGGAAGAGACTTATAGAGTGGTTGATCAGGTTAAGGAAAGGGTCAAGAAAGTTCAAGATTGTCAGAAGAGATACTGAGACCTCGAGTTCACCGTAAGTGACTAAGTGTTCCTGAAGACATTGCCTATGAGAGATTTGAAACGGTTCAATTAGAAGGGAAATTATGCCCAGATACGTTGGATCTTATGAAAATTTGGAGAGACTTGGAAAGTAGTATATAAACTCGCGTTATTGCCATCTATTTCTAGTGTGCATGACGTATTTCGCATGTCTCTATTGAAGAAATACGTTAGAGATCCATCATGGGTATTGACTGCGGGTCCACCATATTTGATAGAAGACTTAACTTTTGAAGTGGTATCAGCCTAGATTACCAATCAAAAGGTTCAATATCTCCAGAACCAGGATATTTATTGTGTGAAGGTAACTTGGCGAAGCAGAAATGTGGAAGAGATATGCAAAGGGGAAAATGCCATGCAAAGATAGTATTCCCACCTGTTCGACTTAGAAAGTACATGCAAATTTTGATGATGAAATTTTTTTTGAGGGTGGGGAGTTGTAAGATCTGTACGTGTAAATTTTGAGGACAAAATTTATTTTAAGGGTAGTAGAGTTGTAAGACCTGCATGCCATGAACTAGATCTAACATGGGTATTCATGTCGTGACCGGTCTTCCCATCGTAATCAGCTCAAATGAACCAACTATATGAAAGAACCAGTCAAAACCAATTAAACCAATCAAAATAGTTAAACCAGTTAAATTTAGTTTGTGTGGTCGACTATTTTAGTTTATGTGGTCGACAGGTTATGAGACCGGTGAGTCGACCGGTCAATGTGTGGTCGACTTTGTGGTCGATGGGATATGAGATTGGTGAGTCGATTGGTCAATCTTAGAACCGACTCCGTGTTTAGAAAACTTTCCTAATTCGGAGGGATTTTTCTCTTAATTTAAAAAGGGCTCTATGTGGAGACTTTCTCCCTATAAAGAGGACATCCCACTACTCTCTCTTACTCTTTTGATCAATCTCAAACCCTAGAATTGAGAGAAAGATAGGAGAAGAAGGAGGAGACTTGGAGAGAAAAAAGCTTGAAGGAAGGAGAAAAGAAATTGCAGATAGAGGAATTTCCTTGAAAACTTTAACCTACCATAACGAGGATCAATGATAAGTACCTTGCCTCTGTAGAAGGATAGGCTGTGTTAGATTGTGAGGTCGAGACGCATAGGATTCAAAAACAATACTCAATACCATGATTTAGATCTTAATGTTTTGTATAAATTATAAAAATTTCTAGGGTTGCAATGAGTGTTTGAAACCAATGATTTAATGGCCATAGAATGACCATAGGATGAATCCCATTGTTATCCCTAAGAATCTACTCAAGGGGAAGTCAGATCGAAACCTGAAACATGCCTAGAAGGTTGTCTGGTCACTTCACTGGTCGACCATAAAATGAACAGTGAGTCGACTACAGACATTCAGGTTGTGTCTCAAGGTTTGTGCAGTTGCATCAGTGGTTGCATGATGTACGACCACAGAGTCAACCACATAATGACCGGTTGACATATATCAAGAACACTGAGTCGACCAGTAAGTCGACCAGTGAGTTGACTAGTCGATAACTGGAAGGCATGTTAGAGACCAGACAAGGGTTCTGACTGTTGTAACTTGATAAAATCAAACCCTAATATAAATTTATAAATTATTTAGGTTTCCAACTAGTTCAAAGTAATTTCTAAAGTTGGGAAGAAGAACAAACATCATTCACAGGTGAGGGAACAAGACCTAAACTAATAGGCTAATAACAAGCTACCCTTTACTTTTCTGTTAACTTGACTGATGCCATGCTATGTATGATTGTTTGTGCATCTTACATGTCATCCAATATTTGTTATAGATCTATTCATGCATATTAATTTATGTTTCTATTTTGACATTAATGATGAGGATAGGCATGTGCTTGTGTGTGTGGTTTATGTATTGGATTGGGGTAGAGTATCAGGGAGGGTACTGGTGGTGTGTGATCCGGGTACTCTAGCTCTATCTCTATTCCGTTCTCTGTATTGACATCATCATATCATCGTTACTTTAGCAGAACTAGTACATCGTAGGGTATTAGGGGAGGTGTACGCGGTGTGTAGCTGTAAGCTCTGCCAGCAAGCCTTAGCTCCATCTCTATGGGCGTATTAAGGGATGCTAGGGTAAGGCCTTGGATACAAACCTTTGATGACATCTAGGATTGGTTAGTCAATAACCCTATTTGCAAGCCCTTGCCAGTAGGGGTATACATATTGGTATGGGATAGAGTATCAGGGGGAGTATTGGTGGTGTGTGATTTGGGTATTCTAGCTCTATCTCTATTTTGTAGTAGGTAATGAAGGGCGATAGCTGTCACACCCTAATTTTAGACTAAAAAATGGTGTGATGAACCATTGTAAGAACCAATGGTTCAACTAGGATCTCGTAAAGAATGTGCTTACCATATCAAACCAAACACATTCTACAATAATAATCAAAGATAATAATTAAATAACAGAAGTTTTATTAACAATGAACTGAGTGTCTAATATTATAATAAGTAATTAAATAATTTATTACAAGTTCTTCTAATCAAAATACGAATAATCTAAGAATAGAGACACTGGAAACACTCGCACATAGAGTCATGCTCATCTTTCACACTCTGAGTATCCATCGTTGGTACATGTCCATACGACGACGCCTCTATATAATTTTCCACAGTAGGACCTGCATCATCAACATAAAATATTCGACGTAGAAGGGTGAGCACACATCACAGCTCAGTGAGTAAACAAAACCATGCATAAACATATGCATGCATTCAATTCAATATCTTCGGTCTGGTTTAAGTTTGTAATTGTGCTATAGAAAGGATTGACGGCTACCGCACCACTATAAACGAGTGTGTGAATCCATCCAATGGATCAAACACCATTACTGTCCCACATGCACCCACCATGGAATAGGGATAAAGCTAAAGTATTCGGATCACATACTGCTAACCCTTCCCCTGATGCCCTACCTAACTAGTACGTATGCCCCTACTAGCGAGGGCTTGCAAACTGGGCTTGCAACTAACCAATCCTAATGCCATCCAAATGTACCCAAAGCCTTACCCCATCATCCCTCAATACGTCCATGGAGAGAGATCTAATGCTCCTCAATAGAGTCAAAGACTACACGGTCCAAGACTACCTCCCCTAATGCTCTACAACATAATAATTCCGTGAAGGTAACTGTGATAGGACAATGTCAATGTGAAGCATGGTTTAGGGATCAAACTCCTCTCCCCACATAGCATACTGACCACACTCACAAACATATTCTTATTCCTAGCATCATCCACAACTAGATAAAAATAATAAAGTAAATATGCATGAACATAAATAGCAGTAATATTGGATGACATGTGAGATGCATATTACAATCATACAAGCATGGCATCAATCATAGCATTGGACAAAATAAAATAAAAGGTATCTTGTTATTATGTAATTAGTTTAGGTCTTGTTCCCTCACCTGGAAAGGATGTTCAACCATTTTCCTAGCCTTGCAAGGCACTTTGAATCAATTGGGAACCTAATAAATTTATGGATTTAAGCAAGGGTTTGATTGTACCAAGTTACAGTAGTCGAAACTCAAAACAAAGCCTCCCACAGCTGACTGATCGACCCTGTGGTCTACTATTTATGTCAACCATAGACTATGCGGTCCACCTTTTAGTTGTGTATCTTGCGACCACAACTGCGACCACACGAGTTTTGAGAAACTTCCTGAATAGTTGTGGTCGACCTTGTGGTAGTGTATCATGAGACCACTGTTGCGACCACATGAATTCTGGTAAATTTTCACTTTCAATCTGAGTTCTTCCTGAGTTCACTTCTACCGTCTTTCGTAGGGTTCATCCTATTGTTAATCTATGGAAATTAAATCATAGTTTTTATGTAACTATTTACCCTAACCTATTCTCCATGATTCTTCTTTGTGATTTACCTAGAAATGCATATTAACATCCCAATTACAATGGAAAACTCTATCCTATATGATATACCTCTACAAAGACAAGTTCCATAAATCGAGCTTGCTATAAAGAGATAGAACTCTCCTCTGAAACCTTCTCCAAGCTTCTTCTCCTTCTCCTCCTCTCTCTTTCTCTCTAGGCTTAGGGTTTGAAATTGATCCAAAAGAGTGAGAGAGGGAAGAGGGATGTCCTCTTTATAGAGAAAAACTCTCCATATAGAGCCCCTCTACAATTAGGAAAGAGTGATCCTTCAATTTGAAAAATTTTCAAATCACGGAGTCAGATCTGGGTTCGTGCAGTTGACTGTGTGGTGGCAAAATCTATTGATCACACAACTCAAAGTTATCGATGTCACACCCCAATTCCACACTGTACAGAATGGTGTGATGAACCACTAAATAACCAATGGTTCAACCAGGATCTCTCATAGACCATCCCCGCGTTATCCAAACTTTACACACACCTACAATCATAATCAGAGTAATACACAATAGCAAAAATCTCATAAATAAATAAACTGAGAACTAGAATTGATATCCATAAATAATAGCAAATTATTATGTGTTTAACTGAGACATAAATATTTAAGTACCAAATACATGTCTTATAAATCCAACAAAGAAATCTATAAACTATCTAATCGAATACACACGAGTTGCACTCGCAAGAGGAGTCGTGTGTATCATCTTCAGCTCCAGCGTCCATGGCTGCTACATTCTCGTATGTAGACGTGTTCATATAATCTTCGACTGTATAACCTGCATCATCAACTAAAAATATTCGACGTCGAGGGGTGAGCACACAACACGGCTCAGTAAGTAGCCAAAACAATGCAACAATACATATGCATGCAAAAAGTCAATTTATATCTTTGGTCTGGTTTATAGTTTGCAATGTGCAATAGAAAGGTTGGGTGGTCAAAGGTTAACGTTTATTGACACCGCCTCTATACACAGGGTGTGGAAGCCCGCCCAAAGGTTAACGTTTATCGTCCTCCCCATCCACCCTACCATAACATTATACAACAAAGGTTAACGTTTATTGCTATATAATGCTATACCAACACGTAAGCCCCTGTTAGCGAGGGCTTGCAACCGGGCTCGCTACTAACCAATCCAAATGCCAAACAGTGTATCCAAGGCCTCACCCCAGCATCCCTCGGAACATCCATAGAGATAGAGCTAAGGCCCCCGGTAGAGTCGAGACTACAAGGACCGAGACCACCTCCCCGATACTCTACGACATAATAGTTCTGCTAAGGTAATGGCGATACGACGATGTCAATGCACAAGACTTGAGTTAGAGATAGAGCTAAAGTGCTGAGACCCGCCAAAGGTTAACGTTTATTGACGTTCTCATCACACCTCCCCTGATACTCGCTCGCATCAAGCACATCAACCACACACATACAAGCACATGCCTATTCCTATCATCATCATCATCATCATCATGTTATAAACAATTAAATAAATATGCATGAACAATTAATAAATATATTGAATGGCATGCTGTATGCACATTACAACATATTCGCATAGAATCAAGCATGGCATAGGACTCAAGAAATAGAAAAACAGCTTATTATTAACCAATTTAGTTTGGGGTTAAGGTTCCTCACCTTAGCTTGCTAAAAGATATTTTCCAAGCTTTAGAATCATCGTTATAACGTTATTATATTGCTAGCAAACCTAACAAAGTTGATAGAATTTAATTAGAATTAATTCAGAATTTAAAACCATTCTGTCAACTGAGGGTCGATGCTAGGGTCGATGCTAGGGTCGATGGGTCTATCGACCCTCCCTCCATTCTGAACTTCCTGAATGCTGGTCGATGGTCAGAAACACCTAGGGTCGGATGGTCTATCGACCCTCGGTGCGACCCTTGGTGCACTCTGGTCCAATTTCCAATTTTAAATCCATTCTTCGTGTTTGGGGTCCTATGGCTTACTTCCTACATTCATTCAACAGTCATTCCATGGTCTAGAACCATGTATAATCCATCTAAACAGTTTTCGTGCATCATCCTATGGTTTTTCCATGAAAACCTAACCATGGATGGATGGTTTGGGTTTCTCCGAAATCCTACACTCAACCATAACTAACCCAAGGTCTGTAGAAACTCATGGGATTAGTATCCATACCTGAGAAGATTACTTTTCTCTGGAATTGCCTCTCCTTTTTGCTAAGTCTTCCTCCTTGTCTCCTTTCTTCCTCTTTTCCTTCTTCTCTCTTTCTCTCAATTCAATTAGGGTTGTGAAAGGAGTGAAAGTGGCTTAGGGATGTCCTTTAAATAGAGTAGGAACATCCTAAATTAAGTCCCTTTGAGATTAGGAAAGAATCCAATCGAAAAATATAGAAATTTCCTAATTTCTATATTCGGTAGAAACCGAGGGTCGATGGGAGGGTCGATGATCCCGTCGACCCTAGGGTCTTAAGCTGTCCGACCCTCCCTTCAAATCTGAGGGTCTGACATTCTGTTTTGGGAGGTCCGACCCTACTTGGCTGGGTATGCGACCCTCCCCTAAAATTAAGTGTTTTTGGGTCGATTTTATACCTGGGATCTCGATCTCCATCACGCCCTTGGTCCACTTGACTCGACCATGATGGGTAAACCTGGTTCAAGGTGGTAAGACCGGGTTAGATTGACATGGGTCTTACAGTTGACCACTACCTATTTCAACTAATCTTACTTTGTTCATTGTATGGTCGACCATACCAGTTCAGGTAGTCGACGACATGATTGAATTTAACTATTTTTGGATCGATTCACTTACCTAGCCTTGTGTTTTCCTTACCTAATTGGTCTACTTTATCCGACTATGATAGGAAGACCTGGCATGATACGGTTAAATCGGGTTAGTGGAGTATGGATCTTACAACAGCGGTGTGTAATCTATTGGGCGTGCTCATACTTTTATGCATGGAGGTGTGGTGGTCGTCTATCCTTACCATAACACATTGTAAACTTATACTAGACCTAAAGATATGAATTGAATGCATGCATATGCTTGTTGCATTGTTTTGTTTTTTTACTGAGCTAAGTTGTGAGCTCACTCCGTGGTACCATTTTCTTTTTAGTTTCTAATGATGCAGGTAATACTGTTAAAGACTACATGAATGAACCAACATATGGACATGTGGTGACTATGGATGTGCAAGATATGGAGGACAAGCATGACTCATTGTGCGAGTATCTCCACCTTGTTTATGCTTGTGTCTTTATTTTCGTATTTGACTTATGGGAATTATAATAGCTTTTTATATTTATGTTTTGGTTTCTTGAGATAACTGGTTAAACATTTATCTACCACATTAGATACTCAGTTCATTAATACAAACTTCTACTTATTATCTATTATCTGGTTTTGGTTTAATGTATGGTTTGAATTATTGGCACGGTCTTACTAGATCCTGGCTTGAACCGATGGTTTAGTGAGGGTTCATTCATACTTTTGGTTCATCTAGAATTGGGGTGTGACAACACCACCAATGTAGGAACCTCATGCCGTCTAGGTGGGGGTGGTGGTCTAGCCTATAATTCATCATCAGTACCTCATGTAACTCCATTTTCTTGAAGGCATGCTAGTCAAAGTCAGCAGGCACTGTCTTGTCAATGGCGAGTGCCTTATGAACATCAATGTAGTACAACGTGAAAAGGTGCGTAAGAAGTCTCCCATAAGGTAGGTGAGAAGAATTAGTACCTTCTGTAGTCATGATCATAGTCTGCATCAAGCGAGTCACCAAGCGATATGTCACACCCCAATTCCGCATTGTTCAGAATGGTGTGATGAACCGCCAAATAACCAACGGTTCAACCAGGATCTCTAATAGGCTATCCCCGCGTTATCCAAACTTTACACGCATCCACAATCATAATCAGAGTAATACACAATAGCGGAAAATTTATAAATAATATGAACTGAGAACTAGAATGATACCCATAAATAATATCAAATTATTCTGTGTTTAACTAAGACATAAATATTTAAATAGCAAATACATGTCTTATAAATCTAATAAAGAAACCTACAAAAATATCTAATCGAATACACACGAGTTGCACTCTCAAAAGGAGTCGTGTGTATCGTCTTCAGCTCCAACTTCCATAGCTGCCACTTTTCCATACGCTGACGCGTTCATATAATCTTTGACTGTATAACCTGCATCATCAACTAAAAATATTCGACGTCGAGGGGTGAGCACACAACACGGCTCAGTGAGTAGCCAAAACAATGCAACATTACATATGCATGCAAAAAGTCAATTCATATCTGTGGTCTTGGTTTATAGTTTGCAATGTGCAATAGAAAGGTTGGGTGATCAAAGGTTAACGTTTATTGATACCGCCTCTATACACAGGGTGTGGAAGCCCGCCCGAAGGTTAACGTTTATCGTCGTCCCCATCCACCCTACCATAACATTATACAACAAAGGTTAACGTTTATTGCTATATAATGCTATACCAACACGTAAGCCCTTGTTAGCGAGGGCTTGCAAACTGGGCTCGCTGCTAACCAATCCTAATGCCAAACAGTGTATCCAAGGCCTCACCCCAGCATCCCTCAGAACATCCATAGAGATAGAGCTAAGGCCCCCCGGTAGAGTCGAGACTACAAGGGCCGAGACCACCTCCCCGATACTCTACGACATAATAGTTCTGCTAAGGTAATGGCGATACGACGATGCCAATGCACAAGACTTGAGTTAGAGATAGAGCTAAAGTGCTGAGACCCGCCAAAGGTTAACGTTTATTGACGTTCTCATCACACCTCCCCTGATACTCGCTCGCATCAAATACATCAACCACACACATACAAGCACATGCCTATTCCTATCATCATCATCATCATCATGTTATAAACCATAAAGTAAATATGCATGAACAAGTAATAGAAATATTGGATGGCCTGCTGTATGCACATTACAACATATTCACATAGAATCAAACATGGCATAGGACTCAAGAAATAGAAAACAGTTTATTATTAACCAATTTAGTTTGGGGTTAAGGTTCCTCACCTTGGCTTGCTAAAAGATATTTTTCCAAGCTTTAGAATCACCGTTACAATGTTATTAGATTGCTAACAAACCTAACAAAGTCGATAGAATTTAATTAGAATTAATTTGAAATTTAAAACCCATTCTGTTAACTGAGGGTCGATGCTAGGGTCGATGCTAGGGTCGATGGGTCTATCGACCCTCCCTCCATTCTGAACTTCCCGAATGCTGAGGGTCGATGTTCAGAAACACCTAGGGTCGGATGGTCTATCGACCCTCGGTGCGACCCTTGGTCCACTCTGGTCCAATTTCCACTTTTAATCCATTCTTCGTGTTTGGGGTCCTATGGCTTGCTTCCTACATTTACTCAACATTCATTCCATGGTCTAGAACCATGTATAAACCATCTAAATAGTTTTCGTGCATCCTCCTATGGTTTTCCATGGAAGCCTAACCATGGATGGATGGTTTGGGTTTCTCCGAAATCCTACACTCAACCATATCTAACCTAAGGTCTGTAGAAACTCATGGAATTAGTATCCATAACTGAGAAGATTACTTTCCTCTGCAATTTCTTCTCCTTTTTGCTAAGCCTTCTTCCTAGCCTCCTTTCTTCCTCTTTTCCTTCTTCTCTCTTTCTCTCAATTCAATTAGGGTTGTGAAAGGAGTGAATGTGGCTTAGGAACGTCCTTTAAATAGACTAGGAATGTCCTATAATAATCTCATTGAGATTTGGAAAGAATCCCAACCGAAAATTAGGAAATTTCTTAATTTCAGTTTTCGTCAGAAACCGAGGGTCGATGGGAAGGTCGATGATCCCGTCGACCCTAGGGTCTTAAGCTGTCCGACCCTCCCTTCAAAACTGAGGGTCTGACTTTCTGTTTTGGGAGGTCCGACCGCTTCTTCGGGTGTGCGACCCTCCCCTAGAATTAAGTGTTTTTGGGTCGATTTCGTACCTGGGATCTTGATCTCCTTCATGCCCTTGGTCCATTTGACTCGACCATGATGGGTAAACCTGGTTCAAGGTGGTAAGACCGGGTTAAATTGACATGGGTCTTACACGATATGTGAAGAATTGGCAGAAAGACGACACTTCATTGTAGTGGCTACCTTGTGGAACAATGTTGTGTTGGATAATTCTGTAGTATACTCAGGAAAGAGGATAGTAGTTGACACACTGATGTCTGTGGCCTAGCATAAGGATCTGACTCCAAATTTCTACCTCATACTCTCAGTTAGAAAGTCCTTCTCCTTAAGACCTTCGAAAACTACCTCGCCATTCATCAAAATCCCCAAGAGATCCACCAATTGCTTAATGTTGAAAGAAATGTCAACACCCATCACTCGGTTGGTAATGCATAGATTATACACCATAGCATTTTCCCCAAAACCTTCTACCTGAAGGTTGTAGTAAAAATGTCTCACTAACTCTGGCCTGGTAATGGTGCTATAGTATAGTACGGTTGACCATCCCATAGCATCAAAGGTCGTTGGACGTCGAAACGCTCCAAGTCTTGAAACACTACCTGTCTACCTACCTCAATAAGTCTATTATCAAACCAGGGGTACGATTCATGTGCTTCCAGTGAGCGAAACTGTATGTTGTCAAACACTGGAGGAGTAGCAATTTTGGACCTCTTTCTTGGAGCCATTTGTCTACAAAAGAAATAAATAACAAAAAGCTTAAACACTTGCGAGAAAGAAGGAAAATAAGTGAGACGACAGTTAATTGAGTGACAAAGTAGTGAGTAATGGCCATTAGTGCAAAATTTCCATAAGGGGTAGAAAACATGAAGAATATGGGCAATTTGGAGAAAAATCTCAATTGTAGTTTATAAGCTAGGGAATTTCCATGTTCCAATGATAACAACTATGGAGAACATAGAAGAATATGCAATTACCAATTTGAAAGTGATTTAAAACTGAGGCATGTTAGTTTAAGATCATATGAATGAGTTTTTAGGAGAAAGTTGCATAGAATGAAAAAAAAAATCCAAACCAAAAGGAAAAATAACAAGTGGATATGATTTTTATGCAACATGTAATGTAGAATAACATATGAGCAATGAAAACCATTAGAAATGCATCAAGTGAGCATTAAAATGGATAGAGACATGATTAGAAAAACTTGGAATGAAAGAACTCAAGAAATAAGAAGTTAGGGTTTGAAAACAAGAATCCCAAACCCTAAAAAGGAGAAAGAGACGATTAAAAGTCAAAAATCATACCTTGAATCGATGTTGGAGAAGTTTGAATAGATTACCAAAGGTTGGAAGTTCACCAGATGTGAAAATAGAGTGTTTGGAGGTGTGAGGACAAAGGATTTCTCTTCCACCCATCTCTGATGGACGGAAAAAAATGATTTGGAGTCGCCACCTAGATGTACGGTCTAGGACCTATAAAAATCTAGTCTCATCATAAGAAAAAAACTTCTATTGACTCATTGGACCCAATATATTAGCTTTGATCTATCATAGAATGGGTAAGCGTTCAAGGTACAATTTGGGAAGGTATTAGGCACCCAAAGCTGCCCGATCCAAAAATCGGCCTATTATATGATTATACTTTTCTTAGACTCTATGGTTCTGACTATTCATGGTCAATGGATGATGACTAGGGCTCATGGAGGATCCTATGCCGAATTACTAAGTTCTTTTAACCTAGGGTTTAGTCAAACATGTTTTCAAAATAAAGAAACAAACAAAGTAATATACAGTAAATCGAACCGAAGATGGTTCGGTGATGGACTGAATCTGAGACGTCCAAGACATCTCAAATTGCCTGCACATTTCAATCTTGGAAATCAAGTCCATAACATAGTTCAAACAAAATTGTGATTAAGGTTTATGGATATGATTTATGATTAAGCTTTCTTAGATTCAATTATTCAAGTTGAAGTTTATACTTAATGATGAATGAGATTGAATCTAGAGATAGCCTATGTGGGTTGAAGTGAATATGAATAATGAATATGGGTATGGATATGGATGTGGAGGATGTAAGGATACTAAGATATGGCACTGCACTTGAAGAGGTCCTCCAAGTTGCTTACGTATTTCAGAGGTCCTGAAAATCAGGTACAACGTAGTTCGTTGTGATGGGTTATGGATATAGATTTCTTAGAACCACTCAGGTGTACCCTACCTTGGTTTAAGAAATGAAATGGGTATTGGGTAGCCTAAGATCACTCAGGTGTACTCTACCTTGATTTAGGAAGGCTAAAATAGATAGTATTCTAAGACCACTCAGGTGTACTATACCTTTATCTAAGAAGGCTAAAATGGATAGTATTCTAAGATCACTCAGGTGTACTCTACCTTGATCTAAAAAGACTAAAGGGTGTGTCTAAGATCACTTAGGTGTACTCTACCTTGATCTAAGAAGGCTAAAATAGATAGTATTCTAAGATCACTTAGGTGTACTCTACCTTGATCAAAGAAGGCTAAAATGGATATGTCTGAGACCACTCAGGTGTACTCTACCTTTATCTAAGAAGGCTAAAATGGATGGCTAAAATCGCTCAGGTGTACTCTACCTCCGTTTAGGAAGCCTAGATGGTTAGTCTAAAACTACTCAGGTGTACTCTACCTCATTTTAGGAAGATTAAGATTTGCTAACCTAAGACCACTCAGGTGTACTCTACCTTGGTCTAAGGAAGCCTAAAATTTATTATCCAAAAATCACTTAGGTGTACTCTACCTTGGTCTAGGAATACTAAAATTTGCTGACCTAAAACCACTCAGGTGTACTCTACCATGGTCTAAGGAAGACTAGAATTCATTATCTTAAAACCACTCAGGTGTACTTTACCTTGGTCTAAGGAAGGCTAGAATTCATTATTCTATATACATCGAAATGTGAAACCGTGTTTGGGTGTCTCACCAAACTGCCTACGTATCTTAGGGTTCTACCCTAAGAATTAGGATCCACGTAGTTCAGAAATACGGATTCAATTATTGATGCATTCATTCAAGATCAGGGTGTGGAACCTAATTTTGAATCTTCCCAAACTACCTACGTATCTTAGGGTGCTGCCCTAAGAATCGGGATCCACATAGTTCGAAAATACGGATTCAATTTATTGATGTATTTTTGATGATCAGGATGTGGAACTTAAATGCTCTATGGTTCGATTCACATCACACCTATCTAGTTCTCTGTATCCTAGAGGAGATGAGCTGAGGGGTAGGGATCGTCCTAAAGCTACCCTTGACCTAAAACCCTAATTTGGTAGTATTGGGCTAGGCTTCATATCTCTTGATTAAGATTTATCTTTTTTTTCCATTCTTACCCTTCTTGTGAATGTGGGTGCCTACATACATGTCCCCACACCTAATATGTCTTCTAGGTGTATAGATATGACAGTTCGACTAGGGTGTTACAGAAATTAAGTTATTGCCAACAATAAATATCATTCAAGTATGGCAAGTAACAACATATATCATCTGAAGTATAGCAATAAAGCATGTCATCTCAAATATAGCAACAAGCATGTGAGCATCAAAAGGATAGACATGACATATCATGTATCATTCTCAATAAAAGTATGTTCAATATGTCTCAGATGGAATTCTCTAGATCTATGGTGGAGATGAATCTCTCAATATCTCAAGATCAGATCCTCGATCAATGGTTAAATCTCTTTTTATCTCTTCAAATCAATAATCTATCAGATTAGATACTCATTCTAACGGTTAGATCTCTTCTAAATCAGTTATGATCAAGATCCAACGGTTCAAATTCTTTTAAATCACTTCATCATGATCAGATTAGGAAATCAATGGGTCAGATCACTCCTAATGTCAATCTAATTGTTCAAATCTCTCAAAAATCATAATCTAACTGTTTAGACTCATTTACATCAGTCATCAAGACAATCCAATGGTTCAAATTTATTTAAATCACCCATAATCAAGAACCAACGGTTCATATTGCTCATAATGATAATCCAACTGTTCGGATTCCTTTAAATCATTCATAATCGAGATCCAATGGTTCAGATTCAACTAAGATGCTCATGATCAAGATCTAATGGTCTATATTTCATATCACTCATGATCAATGGCTAGATTCATTTCATTACAAGATCCAAATCAAAATTAAACATCTAATAGCTCACAATTAACTTTCTCTCATGATCCAAATAAAAATCAATCATCCAATGGCTCACAATTAATTGATTAAAATTCAATATCAATGGCTCAAAGTTCAATATTAATGGTCCACACTTGGTAAGGGTATTGATCAGGGAGGAATTAGAGTTTCGATTGATGTTAGTGTGTTGGATAGGTATTGGGGTGCTGCATGCATGGTTGGGTTTTGAGTTGGGTATATGCAGGTTTCATGGTTGTCGGGTTTTATCACTTTGAATGACTGCGGGCAGGGGCAGGTTGGTGATCAAATGGGAAGATGAAGGTAGATGTGCAGGAAGTAGGTGTCGCTTTGAGGCTACAAGTGTTGTAACAGGTGTTCGGTGATTGGCCTTAGGATGCTTACTGATTGTATGGTCGAGGGAGATGGAGTGCGGGTTTATCTAATGGCCTGCGGGGACGATGATGATTCTCGATGGAGGGAATTAGGTAGGTTGATGGCAATGACAGGTGGTAGGGTTATCGGGTGGTGCTTGGCTGCCTGGTTCTGGGTCGGTGGAACCTTGAATTGTCACATGTAGACAGATGGTAAGTGGAATGGATTGCAATGGGTTTGAAGGAGTTGCGGAAAGGGATCGTAGCAAGGTAGGTGTAAAAAGAATAAATAAATAAAAAGGACATGAAGAAGATGGATGAATCATAACTTACCTGCTTCTGCTGCTTCTTCTTCCTCCTCTTCCCTTCTCTTTCACTTCTTCGTCACTTCTCTTCACAGACTCAATCTCTCTGGCTTTCCAGGTTCTCTCACTCTCCTTTCTTCTTCCTTTGAATTTTTCCTTTTTCTTTTCTCTCTCCCGTGCTATTTTTTCTCTTTTAGAGTCTCCACCTTCTTTTCTTCTTTTTCCTTTTTTTTCCTTTTTTTTCTTCTTTCATTTTTCCTTCCTTTTTTCCTTTTTTTTTTGCTTTTCTTTTTTTTCTTTCCTTTTGTCCCACAACTCTCTCTTTTTTCTTTTTTTTTCTTTCCTTTTGTCGGTCAGTCCATCGTCCTCTTCCTTTTTTGGTTTCTTTTCTTCCTATTCCTTTTCTTCTATTTCCAAAATAATAGACCGAGATCTTTGTTTGCAATAAAATCTAAACCCACTAACATGGCCTCTGTTTATTTGCATAAATTTTGCCTCTCTGTTCTTTTCTAACTTATTCTAGAGCCGACACCTAAGCATCCCATGCATTCCGAAAAATTGATTTATGGCCAGCACACTACAGCCTTGTCTCTCTCTTTCTACTTCCTTTAAAACTGAAATAGACTATATATAATATATATAATTATATATAACGTATGATATATATATAATACAATATATAATATTTAGAATATATATAACGCCTAATATATAATATGCATGTACATGAGCCTACGGGTTGAACTGGTATGGCCTGGTTGGTTCAAGCTGGGTTAGGCTGGACTGGTCAGGTCTGAACTGATCTGGTCCAGTGTGGGTTAAGCTGGGTATGTCAAGATTGGTTTTTTTCTCTTTATCATTTCATGGGCAATTTTCGTTGCCATTTCGCATGGAATCTTCCAACAACCTCTACCCCAAATTTTCTACGTTCACTTTGTAAAAAACTAAAAATGAGAAATACTGGAGCTTGAATCACCTCATTTGGATGTAAAATAACCAATTTATGAATTTCTGAAGTTTAAACTGACCAATTTATGATAATTCGGCTAGCACTACATGGGATGCTTCGGAGACCTCTGTCCCAAATTCTCTACGTTCACTTTGTAGAGCACAAAAAATGAGGAATAATGATGCTAGAATCACTTGATTTGGACGTTGGATAATAAAATTATGAGGAATTGAAGTTTAAAAGGGCATATCAGCTTGTGGCTCCTCACGGGATCCCTCGGAGACATCTGTCTCAGATTTTTCTCATCCACTTTGTAGAGTACCAAAAATGAGGAATAATGACATTGGAATCACTCATTTGGACGTTAGATGAGCAAGATATGAGAAGATGAAGTTTAAATAATTAAACTTGTGATAATTTGCATGCAGGCCCTTGGATGATTATTATTAATTTTCAGAAAATACCCTTATTCTTATTCCTAGACTAAAATCACCATATCTTCTCTATTTTACATTGGATTTAAGCGATTCAGGTCTCATTTCGAAGGTATTTCCAAGACCTATGCATCCATATAGGCTGTAGCCCATGACCTTGCTATGAGGCCCACCAAAAACTGTCTCCAAGTCTCAATAAAAAATTCAAACCTTGCATTGGGATTCACCAACTTGCCATATGTATTCACTTAGCCTCCTAGACACTGGGGATCATCTCAGTTATTCTCAAAACATTATAGAGTGCATGCCGGGGCTGACCGACTATCATTTTTGAGAGAGTTTCACTCGCTTCCCTTGTATTTTCTAAACATTCTCTCATCTCTTTGATTTTGTTGTCTATACTTCAGTAAGACTTTGTTCAACTGGGGATGGCAGAAATGGGGTGCTTACAGAAGGCGACAAGGAGAGTCCACACCGGTGGAGAAAAGGAAATAGAATGGACAGTAATGTAAAACCCGCACCTAGAAAACCCAACCTAACTCAGATTTTCTTACCGTGCCAAAGTTTTTCACGGTCGACGAACCCGACCCCATGTTAAGTTGAGGACCAGCTCAAACCAGGTATGAACCACTCCTTGACAATTTGGAATTTGGACTTAGCATTCTCAAAACTAGTCACCAGTCCCGAAAAGTCCCAGTGAGACATCGCAATCGGCAAGGCCTGGACAGTGTGACTAGTTTTAAGTTGGTCTTTCACGGTCCCTGGACCTAGGGACGACTCGAATGGGTCCCACCTCACTCCCAACTGATCTAGAGTTGGTTGAGGAGGTGGAGAACCTAAGGAACTCGTTTGGATACCAAGTGGTAGTCCCCTTGCAATCTCTAACTCTCCAAGGAGTTTTGCCCCAAGTGGGAGACTCCTAAACCTTAAAATTCTCTTCAAAACCCTACCTCTCTCAACGTACCATTCAAAACCCTAGAGTTCTGACGTGTTCTTGAGAGAGGAGAAGGTTAGAGGAAGAAGAAGGTGGCTGGAAGGAAGGTTTACCTAAGAATCACTACCAAGTATCGACATTATCGAACTGTGGTTTGAAACCACTGTAAGTAAACCCTACCTTTATTTCTAATGGATTCAAGAAAAGATTAGAAGGATCAATTAATGGATCAACAACCATTAATGGAGATACTGTCCATTGACGGTTGAACATCCAAGAAGTTCTATTGATTTAGGCGCCAGTAGATATTTGCAGAAATTCAAATAAGGAAACCTAACATAAAAGGTATATGGATTAATCGGTTTTAAAAGCCTATAATAGGATTTCCATCCCATATTGATGTTAGATCATTGATCCATCAGTATAGTTCTAAAATAAGAAGATCTTGTTGGAAACCCGGAGAAAGGAATCCCAGACCAACTCTAGAGAGAGTGTTCGATCACGATATATCGGTCACGAAATATGCAACAAGATTCACTATTGGATACATTCGAGAAGCCTCAGGGAAGTTATCGGTCCCAACAATCGGTCACCCCATCTATGACAGGACTCATAATCGGTTGGGACTCCCAAGAGCATTCGGTCCCGACCACCGGCCTCGATAATCAGAACTGGTCAGTAACAACCAGTCAGCCCCTGAAAGCCCTGTTTAAGGCTAAATTCAACGTACAAAATAACTAATGAAATTTCTAGACCGTAGGTGACTTGTACATAATTAGGAGTGACCTGATTGTTGGTAATAAAAATTTTCTACCCATACCAGGTAAGGGAACAGAACTCCTGTCCTATATGTGAAATGATTTTTATCTTAATTATGAATGTGAATGCTTAATTGATTGTGATAACATGTCATTCTCTTCATTGTGCTTGCATGCATTTGCATCTCTTATTTATGAATGTTGTGAATATGTGTGGATATGAATGAGCACTATGAGTGGTGGTGAAATGGTCGAGGACCAAGGGATCCAACTCACTGAATTATTTGGCTTGTGATGTCTTCACACCCCTAGTGGGATGACAACATCTTTCTTTTGGGGGGGGCAAAATGGATGGGCTGGGACTCCTACTGGGTGTGTGTGGGGAAACTATAAGGAATGACATGTAGATTGATGGTTAGTAAACAACCTGTGTATGTGACCCAATAGGGGGTTAGGTATTGGCACAGATGGGGGATGAGGGGAAGGTGTTGAGATGGTCGTCACCTTGTCATTGGCCAATCCTTTTCCCTAGTACTGTCTATCTCTGGGATGATGCGTGGGGCACTAGGGTTATTAGTGTAGGCTGGTGAGCATCCATTCTCTCCTATGCATGGAGGTTGTGGCTAGCTTCGGTGAGTGTGGTTAGGCTTTCCCATAGCTATAGCATATATTATATCCGACCAATAGTGTAAACTAGGAGTAATAACATAATCATGCATATTGGCATTTGCCTATTTGTTTTCTTACTGAGCTCAAGTTAGAGAGCTCACCCTTTTTGTATACAATTTTTTAGTGGATGTTGCAGGTAATACTATAGCTGATTTTGTGAATGTGCCGACTATCTCTTCTATGGTGTATATGGATGTGCAAGGTCTAGAGGGAGACGAGCATGATGTGGACTGTGAGTGTGGAGTGTGACGCATGCGTGCTCGAGTTGAAGAAGCAATGGACGCTGTGTCGATTGCTAAAGGATGCTGTTATTTAGTTTAGTTTATTTGTTTTAGTTTTACTTTACTTTTTGCCAATACTGTTTTATAGCCCGATGCTATAGGGTTGAATTATGAATGGTTTTATTTGAGGGTTTTGAATGGTTAAACTCGAATAACTCTAATATAATTTTATCTAATTTGTTATGGTATCAATAGAAAGCTTGTTTGATGTAGTTATTTCCTCTATTTATATACTCTAATTAATTAAATTATGACATTGGTCATGATGTGGTTGAGACAGGCATAACACTGCTTATGTGATTCTCGGTTAGACAGAACATAAAATACATATCGTGTCACACCCCAATTCTACACCAACCAGAATGGTGTGATGAACCTTCTATGATCCAACGGTTCAACCAGGATCTCAAATAGGCTGTGTCCCTTTGCTTAAACCATATACATCCACAACCATAATCAGAGTAAATAAACAATAGCGGAAGTCTTTAATATTAATGAACTGATTATCTAACAGTGATAACATAAATAAAGTATCCAATTATCTCCAAAAGACTAACACATAAAATAAAATAAAATAATCAATTACATCTTCTAAATAATCCAACAAATAATCTAATCAAAGACGCATGAGTTGCACTTGCATGACGAATCATGCGACTCCATCATAGCTTCTGCATCCATCGCCGTAACATGCCCGTACATTGGAGCATTCATATAATCTTCTACTGTAGGACCTGCATCATCAACTAAAAATATTCGACGTCGAAAGGGTGAGCACACATCATGGCTTAGTGAGCAAACAAAATAATGCAACAAACATATGCATGCATTCAATTCATATCTTTGGTCTGGTTCATAAGTTTGCAATGTGCAATAAAAAGGATAGGTGGCCGCCGCACCTCTATACATGAGTGTGTGAAGCCTCCCAATGGAATATACACCATTTCCGTTCCACATGCACCCATCATGGAATAGAGATAGAGCTAAAGTGCCCGGATCAAACACCGCATGACACTTCCCCTGATGCCCTATCCATACCAACACGTAAGCCCCTAATGGCGAGGGCTTGCAAACTGGGCTCACAACTAACCAATCCTAATGTCAAACAGTGTATCCAAGGCCTCACCCCAGCATCCCTCAATTCACTCTTAGACCACTTGGAAACCTAACAATTTATAGATTTAAATTAAAATTAATTCCCATGAATTTAGACTAACAGAAAGTGAGGGGTCGTAGGTGTGGCAGCACCTGTGGTCTCAGTTTCTGTGACCACAGGGTGTGTGGTCGTAGGGTGTGATCGCATATCCTGCGACCACACGTGCGATCACACCCTCCCTGGAAACTTCCCGAGGGCATGTGGTCGGACATGTGTGTCTCGTATGGTGGCACATCATGCGACCACACGTGTGATGGTCGACTTTTCACTCTCAACTCCAATCCTCTAAGTTTGGATTCCTTGGCCTATCATCATGGTCCTTCCTACAATTGTTCTATGGCTCAGAATTAGTATTTTATATAGAATCCATTGTCCACATAATTTTCTCCCATGGTTTCTCTTGGAATTTATCCATGGATTGATGATTTGGGTTTCACCTAAATCCTATCTCCTTCATGAACTATTCTAGGCATTCAATTTAATATGGGGAATGTTTTCATACCTTAAGCTTGTTGAAGATTCAGAGTTTTCTCTGAATTTTCTTCCTCCTAGTCTTCCTCTTCAATTTTCCTTCTCTTCCTTCTCTTCTCTTTCTCTCACTTTCAGTTTGAGCTCTAAAAGTGTGAAAGAGGCTAAGGGATGTCCTATTTATAGAGGAAAACCCTCCATAATATGCTCTACTGAGTTTAGGAAAGAACCTTCTTCGGATTAGGAAGGTTTCCTAAATTATATTTTTGACTGGGTTCGTGTGGTCGGAGGTGGGGTCGCAGAACCCGTCGACCACACTTTCTGAAACATGCAACCATACGACTAAAATTCATGTGGTTGCACTATTTTGAGGTGTGATCGGTCACACCTGTTTAGGTATGCGACCACACGCTCATAATTAACTGTTTTTGGGTTACATTTCATACCTGGTCTTGTGGTTTCTTCACGCACTTGGTCCACTTGGCCCGACCATGATAGGAAGACCTGATACAAGGTGGTAAGACCGGTTAGTTCGATATGGTCTTACATATCGGTTCAATCAGCTCCAAAATTTTACACATCGTTTTTGGGTCGTGACAAGTAAAGATTAAATCCCGTGTGGGATTTATAGGGAGGGAAAATTTCCTCAACCGGTCAAGATTCTCGATAGAAATCACAACCGGTTATCGTAACCGATTATCCCCATTGAATAGGAAATTTACTCTCGGTAATGGTACCAGTTTAGACTACCAGTCGCTCGACTATCGCAACAGGATATCACGACAGGATAGTTCCCGAAGACCCAAATTGACTACGATTGAAAGTACTGGTTGTGATTTATCGAAACCAGATAACGCGACCGGATAAGTGAACATCTGGTTAAAAATGTTTAGTTGCTTGTTGTGTATTGGTGTTGTTTCATACATGTTCTATTCCCATGTTACCCTAATGCCGTTATCATAGAACGTGTCACTAACCATATTATGAAACGTTTCAGAAGTCATTACCGGTCACGAATGGCACCTAATACCCATGCAAGTTCATGTAATAATGGTCGGGATGGCGATGATTTGCAGCTACCTACTTTGCCTCTTAGTGATGGCACCCAAGAGGAAAACTCCTTGCTGTGGAAACCCGAGTCTACTGCTAAGACTATCTCGGCAATTATAAGGAACCTAGCTCACACTATGGGCCAGGAACAACGAGATTTGCTGAGAGATTAGCACCAGGAGAGTTAGGTCCATCAGCGATAGTTCTTGGCCGACCATAGAGACATACTGAGGCCAGCACTGGCACCTCCAGGGATAGCCCCTCAAAAGAACAATACCACCAATGTTCTATTACCTGGAGCTAATGTTACCAACATTGCCAGAACGTTGTCAACTCAGGACAGGGTTGCGAATAAGACTAATTACAACATATCAACTATTCAGATTTAACATCAAGTTGTACCAGTGCCACCACAGCAAGACCCATCTAGGACTGTAGAGAGCTTCATGAAAATGAACCCTCTAAAATTCACTCGAGTTGGGACTAATCCCTTGCAGCCAACAGTTTGGATCAAGTCCATCGAAAATACCTTGCGAATGATGACATGTATTGAGGATGAAAAGATTCTGTGTGCCACCTGTATGCTAGAAGATGAACCAAATACATGGTGGAAGTTCACACAGCCACTCCTAGCTGCCAAACATCGCTAAATCACTTGGGTGATCTTTAAGGAGGCCTTCTTCGACAAATACTTCCCAAGAAGCTTCAAAGATGGGAAGGAAGTCAAGTATCTGATTGTATCCCAAGGGCAACTATCTATAGATGAATACCAGTAAAAGTTTAAAGAACTATTATACTTCACCCCGGCTAATATGAAGGAAGAGGTGGCCAAGGCTTGCAGGTTCACAAGAGGATTACAAGGCAACATCTGAGCTACTATGGATGCACTGGGCAGGGAAGTGTATTTTGACTCCGTTCCGACGGCTAAGCATAGAATCCCATCTGTGAGACAGCTATTTAGCTCAGAAAGGAACTAATAAGCTGATAGCCAACTTTTCAGGCGGGAGGACAATAAACAATACCTTCTGTGCAACTCAAGCTACAGCAAAGGCTACCATAGCTAAAATGGCACCCATAGAAAACCATCCAGCTGTCTTACTTGCCATCAATATCAAGTGTTTCAACTATGAGGGGATAGAATATTTCTCCAGAGTTTGTTCTCACCCTCCTAAAGCAGCTCAAACGGGAAAGGTGTACTTTGTTTCAGCTGAGGAAGCAGAGGTTTCCGCTGATATGGTGACAGGTATGCATTTACAGTGGTTACATTATCGTTTACATGCATAAACTAAAATACGGTAAATTACCTTAGGTACAGTAACCATAGCTGGAGTACAAGCAAATGTAGTTTTTGACTCAAGAGCTACCTACTCCTTTACATCTCCATCTTTTGGAGAGATTATCAGAGGTGAAACAAAACCCCTCGAGGAGCCATTAATCGTCCGATCACCTCTTGGAGCGGAAATGATCCTCGATGAATACCAAGGGCCATGCCCAGTTCTAATAGATGGTCGAAGTCTGGAGGCCAATCTAATTCAACTAGATATGTTAGACTTTGATGTGATCTTGGGTATGGATTGGTTGTCTCTACACAAGGCAACCCTCCAATACACGGAGAAGAAAGTATTGTTCGATGAAGGTGATGGGGTGATGTTTAAATTCATAGGGGACAGAAAGCCTAAGAAGAGGAAGCTATTTCTCTCGGCACTTAAGGAAATTAAGTGTCTATAGAAAGGGGGAGTAGGATTCCTAGTATCTATTCTCGATGTAACAGTAGAAAGGCCCTGATTAGAAGACTGCGAAGTGGTGAAGGAATTCCCCGATGTATTCCCTAAAGACTTACTAGGATTACCACCAAATCGAGCAACAAAATTTGTGATAGACTAATTATTGGGATCAACACCAGTATGAAAGCCCCATACCGAATGGCACCTATGGAACTAAGGAATTAAAGGTGCAGTTACAAGAGCTATTGGATAAAGGCTTCATCAGACCTAGGATTTCTCCATGGGGTGCACCTGTACTGTTAGTGAAAAAGAAAGACGATAATGTGTGATTATGCCTTGACTACCGTAAGTTAAACAAGCTCACCATCAAGAATTGGTATCCACTATCAAGGATAGATGACTTGTTTGACCAGCTAAAGGGTGTTGTAGTATTCTTGAAGATCGATCTCAGGTCCGATTACCATCAGTTAAAGATCAAGGATAGTGACATACCGAAGACAGCCTTTCAGACTAGGTATGGGCACTCTGAATTCTTAGTCTTGTCATTTGGATTGACGAATGCTCCAATATTATTCATGGAACTCATGAACCTAGAGTTTCATGATATGCTAGACACCTCAGTGATAGTCTTTATTGATGACATTCTAATATACTCTCGCAATGAAGAGGAGCATAAGGTGCACTTACAACAAGCTTTACAAAGATTAAGGGAGAAGATTCTCTATTCCAAATTTAAGAAGTGCGACTTTTGGCTGAATGAAGTAGCATTCCTAGGTCATGTAATATCAGCTGAAGGAATCAAAGTGGATCCTAGTAAGATCGAGGCCATCATAAATTGGAAAGCACCCAAGACTGTTACTACGATTCATAGTTTCTTAGGTTTAGCTGGGAACTACTGTAGATGTGTGAAAGATTACTCCAGGATCACAGTACCTATAACAAGGCTAATTAAGAAGGGGGAAATTTTATTTGGTCAGACCAATGTAAGAGAAACTTTCAAACCTAGAAGGAGAGGTTAGTCTCAGCTCCTATATTGACCATCCCAAGGCCAGGTAAACCTTTCACCTTATGCACCGATGCCTCAAAACTAGGCTTGGGATGTGTGCTTATGCAAGGAGACCAAGTCATAGCATATGCCTTACGTCAACTAAAAAATCACAAGGAAAACTACCCTACCCTTGACTAGGAGCTAGCAGCTGTTGTCTTTTCTCTTAAGGCATGGAGACATTATCAATATGGTGAGAAGTTTTAGATCAAGTCTGATCACACAAGCCTTACGTACTTGTCCAGTTAGAAGGACTTGAATATGAGACAATGGAGATTGGTGGAAATACTAAAACACTACGATTTTGAGATATCGTACCACCTAGGCAAGGTGAATGTAGTTGTAAGACCCGTACGTTATGAACCAGGTCTAACCTTACGTTCTCGTGTCATGATCGGTCTTCCCATCATAATCGGCCTAAGTGGACCAAGTGCGTGAAGAAACCACAAGGCTAGGTATAAAATTTAACTCAAAATCATTTATTTAGGAGTGTGTGGTCGCATACCTAAGCAGGTGTGGTCAACCACACATCAGAAGAATGCGACCACTGAAGTCTGGGACGTGTGGTCGTAGTTTTTTACTGTGTGGTCAACAGGTTATGCGAACCCACGTGCGACCATACAAAGTCAAACAGACTCCATGATTAGGAAACCTTCCTAATCCGAAGGGGTTCTTTCCTAATCTAAGTAGGACTCTATATGGAGGGTTTTCCTCTCTATATAGGACATCCCTTAGCCTCTTTAATCTGTTTAGAACTCAAACTGAAAGAGAGAGAAAGAGAAGAGGAGGAAGAGAAGGAGAATTAAAGAGGAAGACTAAAAGGAAGGAATTTCAAAGAGAACTATGAATCTTCAACAAGTTTAAGGTATGAAAACGTTCCCCAGATCAATTGAATACCTAGAATAGAAATAGAGGACATAGTGATTCAAAGTGAGACCCAATCATCAACCATGGACAAATTCTAAGAGATCCATGGAGGGAATCTATTAGGATGATGGATTATTTAAAATATGAATTTTAAGCCATAGAACAATCATTAGAAGGATCATGATGATAAGCCAAGGAATCAAAACATGAAGGAATTGAGTTGGGAGTAGAAAAGTCGATCATCACATGTGTGGTCGCATGTGTGGTCGCATCCACACGAGGCATATATGATTGATCACACACCATCGGGAAAGTTCTAGGGAGGGTGTGGTCACATGTGTGGTCGCATGGTATGCGACCATACATATCGACAACACGCCCTCGGGAAAATTCCAGGGAGGGTGTGGTCGCATGTATGGACGCATGATATGTGACCACACATAGCGACCACACGCCCTCGGGGAAGTTTCAGGGAGGGTATGGTTGCATGTATGGTCGCATAATGTATGGTCGCATGATATGCGACCACACATAGCGACCACACGCTTACGGGGAAGTTTTAGGGAGGGTGTGGTCGTATGTATGGTTGCATGATATGCGACCACACACCCTGTGGTCGCAGAAACTGAGACCACAGGTGCAGCCGCACCTGCGACCACTTAGCTTCTGGAAGTCTGAATTAATGAAAATAAATTTTAAATTAAAATCTATAAATTTGTTAGGTTTTCAAGTGGTCTAAAAGTGACTTACAAAGCTTGGACGAGGAACAACCATTGACCAAAGGTGAGGGAACAAGACCTAAATTAATTGGCTAATAATAAAATATTTTACTTATTAAGTCCAATGCTATGAATGATTCTATGCTTGTATGTTTGTAATATGCATTTCACATGTCATCCAATATTCTTGCTATTACTGCTCATGTATATTTTATTCTATTTATTTATAATATGATGATGATGATGACGTTAGGAATAGGCATGTGAATGTATGTGTGTGGTTAGTGTGCTTGATGCGAGTGGAGCATCAAGGGGAGGACATGACACTGTGGTTCATCCTGGTCACCAGACCTTAGCTCTATCTTTACTCAAGTCTTGCCCACTAATATTGTCGTATCGCCATTACCTTAGCAGAACTATTACGTCGTAGGACATCAGGGGAGGTGGTCTCGGACCGTGTAGTCTCTGACTCTGTCAAGGGGCTTTAGCTCTATCTCTATGGATGTATTGAGGGATGCTAGGGTGAGGCCTTGGATACACTGTTTGGCATTAGGATTGGTTAGTTGTGAGCCCAATTTGCAAGCCCTCACCAATAGGGGCTTATGTGTTGGTATGGGTAGGGCATCAGGGGAAGTGTTATGCGGTGTTTGATCCGGGCACTTTAACTCTATCTCTATTCCACGATGGATGTATGTGGAACAGCAATGGTGTTTGATCCATTGGATGACTTCACACATTCGTGTATATAGGTACGACGGCCACCAATCCTTTCTATAGCACATTTCAAACTTATAAACCAGATCAAAAATTTGAATTGAATGCATGCATATATTTGTTGCATTGTTTTATTTTCTCACTGAGCTCAAGTTGGAGAGCTAACCCTCACGCGCATAATTTTTTTTAGTTTGTGATGTTGTAGGTATTACGGTTGAAGATTATGTCAACACGCCAATATATGAACAGGTGGCGGCTATGGATGAGCAAGCTGTGGAGGACTATTATGAGTTGTTAAGCGAGCGTTTCAACTATGGATGTGCTTAGTGTTTAACTTTTGTATTTAGATATTTGTAATATGTATTAAATTATGTTTTGGTTACTTGGAGATAACTAGAATATTAATTATTTATCATGATTAGACCTTAGTTCATTATTAATAAGACTTCTGCTATTTACTTTATCATCTCTGATTAATGTGGAATGTGTTTTGGTTTAACATGGTTGGCATAGCCTATACGAGATCCTGGTTGAAGTGTTGATTTATTGACGGTTCATCACACCATTCTGGTTAGTCCAGAATTGGGGTGTGACAACTTGGTATCAGAGCTCTCAGGCCTTGCCCATCAAACTTGAATACTTCCACTAGAGTCCATGAACTGAGTTAGAATAAATTAAAAGCTTTAATACAAACACACCATAAAATCTCGTGTTGGTTAATACAGAACCTAAACAAGGCAATAATGTACATATAAAAGGTGGAACCATATGTATACACAGACAGAAAAAGAAAATCTAAGAGTATTCTGATAAACAAATAATATTGGGTATGATCTATAAGTCGGGCAGTTGTCTAAGTATACAAAGGATATAGTACAATAGCAAGAAATGGGCATCTATAAAGCAGAAAATTAGAATACCGTACTCACAAGATGTGAAACTCGATGTATGCAAAGGAAGAAGAAAAATGGCTAACAATGCCTAAATCCCTGTAGAGGTAAAGGGAAAGATCTCGGGCAAAATCCAACAGAGATAGGAGAACAATGGCCATACACAAAAAATGAGAGTAACTATAAAAGAAGATAAAGCTATACTCCTGGGTGACGTGGAGACTCAGAGTGAGATTCGTCATACGCTGATCCATTACCCGCTGAGCATTAAGAAAATATTACAACTTGACCCCACCACTATCTGTGTCACACCCTAATTTCGCACTATTAAGAACGGTGTGATGAACCGCTAATAAGCCAACGGTTCAACTAGGATCTCAAATAGGCTGTGTCTGTTTGCTTAAACCATACACATTCACAACCATAATCAGAATAAATACACAATAGCAGAAGTCTTAATATTAAATGAACTAAGAATCTAAATGTGATAATCATAAATAAAATACCCAATTATGTTGTATCAATCGAGACATAAGTAAATAAAATATCAAATTACATTTTCTTAATGGTCCAAATAAAATTCTAATCGAAAACGCATGAGTTGTACTCACATGATGAGTCATGCATCTCCACTATATCTTCCGCATCCATTGCAGCAACGTGTACGTATGTAGTATGTAGGAGCATTCATATAATCTTCCATAGTCGTACCTACATCATCAACTAAAAATATTCGAATTTGAAATGGTGAGCACACATCACGGCTCAGTGAGCAAACAACACAATGCAACAAATATATGCATGCATTCAATTCATATCTGTGGTCTGGTATATAAGTTTGCAATGTGCTATAGAAAGGTTTGGAGGCCACCGCACCTCTATACACGAGTGTGTGGAATCGCTCAATGGATCAAACACCATTGCTACCCCCACATGCACCCACCATGGGATAAAGATAGAGCTAAAGTGCTTAGGACCGCACTGCATCACACTTCCCCTGATGCTCTACCCATACCAACACGTAAGCCCCTATTGGCGAGGGCTTGCAAACTGGGCTCGCAACTAACCAATCCTAATGTCAAACAGTGTATCCAACGCCTCACCCCAACATCCCTCAATACGTCCATAGAGATAGAGCTAAGGCCCCCCGACAGAGTCGAAGACTACACAGTCCGAGACCACCTCCCATGATGCCCTACAACGTAATAGTTCTGCTAAGGTAATGGCGATACGACGATGTCAGTAGACAAGACTTGAGTATAGATAGGGCTAAAGTGCTTAGGACCACACCGCATCACACTTCCCCTAATGCCCCACTCGCATCAAGTACACTAACCATACACAAACATTCACATGCCTATTCCTAGCATCATCATCAACATCATGTTGTAAATAAACAGATTTAAATATGCATGGACAGTAATAACAGGAATAGTAGATGAGATGTGATATGCACATTACAATCATACAATCATAGAATCATACATGGGACTGGACTTAATAAACAAAAATGGTTTATTATTAGCCAATTAGTTTAGGTCTTGCTCCCTTACCTTTGCTTGAGTGTAGATCCTCTTTCAAGATTTAAGAATCACCTTAATATCAATAGGAAAACCTAACAAGTCGATAGATTTTAATTAGAATTCATTCCGACAGTTTTAGGCTTGCTGTAAAGCTAGGGTCGCAGGATGGGTCGCAGGTATCTAAGACCCCAGGGTATAGGGTCGATCATAGGATCGGTTATCCATCGACCCTAGGTGCGACCATAGCTTCCCTGGACTTCCTGAGAGCTAGGGGTCGATCCTGTGGTCTGATAGGGTCGGCTACCAATCGAACCTAAGTGCGACCAGATGTAATTTGAGTCGACTTTTCATCCTACAATCCACTCTTTCCTGTTTGGATCCTTTGGCTTACTTTCATGGTCCATTCTATGATTGTTCTATGGCTTAAACTCCAAGTTACTTCCTTTACTTTGTTTACCATGATTCCCTTAATGGATTCCATTGAAATCTTCCCATGGATGGATGATTTGGGTTTCTCCTAGATCCTACCCTCTTTATATACTATTCTAGGGTCTTACACAATTTATGGAGAATGTTTTCATACCTTAGTCTTGCTGAATTCAGAGATTCCTCTGAAACTCTTTTCCTTAGCCTTCTTCTCCAACTTTCCTTCTCTTCCTTCTCTTCTCTTCTCTCACTTTCAATTAGGGTTTCAAAAGAAGTAAAAGAGCCTAAGGGACATCCTATTTATAGAGGAAAACCTCCCAAAATCCATCCCAACGAGTTTAGGAAAGGTTCCCTTTGAATTAGGAAAGTTTCCTAATTTTTGGTTTCTGTCAGTTTGCCTAGGGTCGATCCTAGGGTCGCAAAATCTGTCAACCCTACGGTCTCAAGTCATCCGACCCTAGGACTCACAAGTCATGGGTTGGACCCTGCTGAGATGGGGTCGACCCTACCTGTTTAGGCATGCGACCCTACCCTCCATTTTACTATTTTTGGGTCAATTTCACACTTGGTTTTGTGATTTCCTTCACGCACTTGGTCCGTGTGACTCGACCATGATAGGTAAACCTGGTACAAGGTGGTAAGACCGGTTAGTTTGGTATAAGTCTTACAATCTGGGTCGAGAATGGGTAGTGAAAACTCATCTGAGTAGATGCTAAATAATGATAATCAGATTAGAACAAATCAAAGGAGGTAAATAACCAGGCCACTCCAGCCAATCTACCTGGACTACCAAGTGCCTCGGCTACGGTTGTAATAAA
The DNA here is from genome assembly GCA_028583415.1 of Protea cynaroides. Taxonomy (NCBI): domain Eukaryota; kingdom Viridiplantae; phylum Streptophyta; class Magnoliopsida; order Proteales; family Proteaceae; genus Protea; species Protea cynaroides. The sequence continues at coordinate 40,810,192 of CM053275.1, forward strand.
CTTGGCCTGACAAAATGCAAAAACAACAACAGATGATACTGGCTAGGTAAGTTGCCATGGAAATCACTATCCAAGTTGCCAATGCTACATCAACACCTCCGGGTCAAACCAAGTATAGTACCAATTGGTAGCAACACTGTACCCCCAACACCTGTTAGCTATAACATAGTGCCTACCATACAACAAGTCCCAGTAATGCACACCCCAGTGTAGAAGCTTGGGGCACAACAAGCAGTGTATTAAAGTGGTTACCCTTATCAGCCATCGATGTATGGGATAGCTGCATCATAGCAGAATGATCCGACAAGGGTTAAGGAATATTTTTTGAAGATGAAGCCTCAAACGTTGCAACAAAGGATCAAATCTATTGTGGCCATAAAACTAGATAGGTTCATATAGGATGCGGTGCATTATTGACTTACTCTTATGATTATAAAGGATGCACATACCTGATTCTAATTCTCATACCTTGACAGAATACCTTCTTGATTTAACCTGTCAATTGGAATTATAGATGTTATTTCCTTAGAATTAGTCCTGATTATACTAATCTAAGCTACTTTCATGATCGACACCATGAATAGAGATATGAACCGAATGAACATTTAAAGGTTTAATCATTTCGAATGTATATCTTTTTGATTTTATACCTAGTTTATTGATGTACCAAAACTTTCTCCAGATTTACTCCTGTAGTGCCTCGACCAATGGCATTATATACTCGATAGAACCTATAACCATGAGGTTAAGAGATGTAGAACCTTTATTTTCATGTATTCAGACCACCATGCAACTTAACGACCTTTGGATCACTGTTGGATTACTATAGATTTACTCTTAATCTTTTAAACCTAAGTTCATTAGATAAAACAAGTGTCCTTCATCATACTGAATTCGAAAGAAGGAAATGAATTACTTTTGGACAAACATTCTAATTCTTATATTCCTTGACATCCGTTGATAGAGATACTTAGTTAAATAATGAAATTATTGGAGGAAGACGATTGAATTCAGACTAGATTCTATAACCAAGAAAACCTCAGACGAAGTAGTAGAGAATCTATTTCAAGATTTCTAGATAGATGGATATGAGTCATGTCCATAAAAGAGTGCATGAGCAAGAAAGTAAGTAACAATCACAAGATATTTTTCGAGGTATATGAAAGAGAGATCAGGGTAAAACAACAATGATAAAGAAGGTGTAAGCTAATGAGCTTTTGGGATATCAGATTATTGGCGTTAGTCTTTGAAAAACCATAACAGATTAAGGAGCTAGATGTGCTCTTAAGACCTTTATACTAAATTTTGCTAGTTCAAGCCCTTTTGGACTAGATGTTGTATTGGATGAGTGTTATGAATAATGTTCGAATCATATGGATGGACAGAATTTGGATGCAACCTAAATCAACTTGAGATGGAAGACTTTGACGTCATCTTGGGAATAGACTGGCTGTCTCAACACTCTACAAAGTTGTTATGTGCATAGAAGAGGTTATCATTCAAGAATAAAGACGACATATAATTTAGTTTTATTGGAAGCATATTGTCTAAGAAGTGAAAGCTGATCCTCTCTATGCTAAAGGCAAAGAGATGCTTTGAAGAGAAAGAGATGGATATATGGTATTTGTGGTATACGTTACCAAAGAAGCACCACAGATGGAAGATATTGATGTGATGCATAAATTTATTAATGTGTTTCCAGGAGACTTACCTGGGTTACCATCTGATCATGCCACCAAGTTCGTTATCGACTTATTACCAAGGATGATACCTGTGTCAAAGGAACCTATAGAGTAGCTCCTATGGAGTTGAAGGGATTGAGACTCAACTACGAGAGTTATTAGACAAGGGTTTTAATCGGCTTATTGCATCATGGGGAGCGCCAATGCAATTCGTGAAAAAGAAGGACGGTAGTGTCAGATTATGTATAGACTACCGAGAACTAAACAAGCTCATGATCAAGAATGGATATATACTACCTTAGATCGATGACTTGTTTAAACAGTTGCAAGGAGCAAAGATATTTTCTAAGATTGATCTTCGATCAAGATACCATCAGTTGAAGTATTTGGACAGCGATATTCCAAAGATAGTTTCTTAAAACCAGAAATGAGCATTATGAGTTCCTAGGTATATCATTGGGATTGGCTAGTGCTCCAACATATTTTATGGAGCTTATGAACCGGGTGTTTCATGATACGTTGGACACGTCAATCATAGTTTTATAGACTATATATTGGTTTATTCCAAAGACGAAGAAAGTCCTATAACAAATTTTAGATCAGCTTCACAACAGTTGAGAAGGGAGAAGCTTTATGCCATGTCCAAGAAATATGAGACCTGATTAAACAAAGTGATCTTCTTAGATCATGTAGCATTATAAAAAGGGATTAAAGTAGACCCTATTAAGATAGAAGTAATCATATGGTGAGAAACACCTGAAGAATATTGCGAAGATCAGAAGTTTCTTGGGTTTAATTGGTTATTACAGACGATTTGTGGAGGACCACTCTAAGAGCGCAAAACCTCTTACCAAGCCAACTAGGAAGGGAGAGGAGTTTAATTGGACTGACAAGTGTGATGAATGTTTTCAGATTCTAAAGTAAGGCTGATATCGGCTCCCATCTTGACCATTCTGGTACCAGGGAAACCTTTTACCCTACACATTGATACTTTTGGATTGAGTTTAGGATGCAGGTTAATGTAGGTAAACAAGCGATTGCATATGTTTCAAGATAACTGAAAGAGCATGAAAAAAATTACCCAACTCATGATTTGGAGTTAACAACTGTGATTCATGCAATCAAGACTTGGAGACATTATCTATACAGAGAAGAATTTCAGATTAAATCGGATTACAAGAGTCTTACTTATCTCTTGACCGAGAAAGAGTTGAACAGGAAGCTAAGGAAATGGTTGGAACTCCTGAAGGATTAAGACTGTGATATTCAATGTCACCGGTGCAAGGCTAATATGATAGCTGAGGTTTTAAGCAACAAGGAATAATGAAGCCAAAAGGAGGACCTAGTATAATAGCTGCCTTATGTTTCACAACAACAGATTCAGATTTAGAAGAAGAGTAACATATAATAGATACTCATGATGATCCAATTGAGCTAGAACTTATGGATGAACTCATGGAGCAACAGTTCTTCGACTGCGCTTTTGGCATTAAACATCATCTATGAATTGATGGGTGAAGTAAAAGTAGTAATTTTGTTAGATCCGTATATAAGAACAGTATAAGAAGATTTAGAGAAAGAAAAAACTACCCTGATTTACTTTGGATGCGAAAAGGGTCCTGAGATACAGAGGATGATTATGCATACCTGAAGTGAACAACGCTGATCATAGATACAAGATAATGCTAAAAGCCCATTCTATTCCTTTTTGGGTACATCCTAGAAGTACAAAATATTCCAAAACATGAAGAGATTATTTTGGTGGAAGGGAATTGAAGTAGTTGTGGCTAGATGCATATTTCAGTAACTGAATTATTAGCAAGTAAAGGCTGAAAGACAAAGACAAACATGGCTTACTACAACCACTATCCGAGCCAGTCTGGAAGTGGAACTGCATTACAATGAACTATGTCATCGATTTGCTACTGACTCCTAGATTGGTTAACATAGTTTTAGTGACTGTTGATCGCCTTATGAAGAAAGCTCATTCGCTATACGACCTCGTTGTGCTTTGGAGTGGCTAATTAAGCTACAAGTAGATAATATTGTAAGACCCGTACTCCATAAACCCGGTCTAAACCTTGATTTCATGTCGTAGCAGGTCTTTCGATCATCACCGAGCCAGACGGGACGAGCGGATGACAATCAGGTATGAAATCGGACCAAAGACGGACAACTAAGTATGATTTTATGTTGACCGATTGATGGTACCGGTCTACATATCGATCGACCGGTTAACTCTGCGCAGTTGACTACGAAGATCTGGAATTGGATCTCTACGGGTCCTACTTTCCTAAACCTTAATACCTGGACCTTCCTAATCCTAATAGTGTTACTAAACCCTAATCCTAGCCTATATAAACACCTCTAACCCTCCTCAAATACTTTCCATTATTCCTCAGAAACCCTAGAAAGGAGAAGGAGGTTGGAGAAGGAGAAGAAGCTAAGAAGAAGAAGGAAGTGCTGCCCTTGCCGTTCGACGACGCTCACCTTACGCCAGTCAACGGTAAGTGTTTGAATCATTCTTCTTACTCTATGACTCTAGGATAGTTCTATGGGTGGATCAATACCATGCAAAACAGGTATTGATCTAAAACCCTAATGGCCATTAAACCCTAAATTTTTGTCAAACCCTAGATTCGAGTTCTAGGATGATATTCATCTTAGAATGGTTTGGAGAACCCTGGAAACCATGGAGAATGATCGACAGCAGTTGAAAAACTCAAAGTATGATCTTCCAGAGACATACCGATCGACGATACTGGTTGCACCCTGTGCGACCGGTATGTTGCGACTGGTACCTTTCGGGAGGCTAGTCTATGGGGACCGGCTGACCATACCGGTCGCCAGATTTCCCCACAGAGCTGCGACCGGTACATGCAATCGGTTAGCTCTATGAGTGTATTTTTGTAACCTCGTTGGTTTTTCGACCAATGTAAACCCTAAGAAACTATTCTAATTAAACCCTAATATTATGTAGGACTTTGTGATAGCACGTTTGGATCTTGCAACGTGGAGCAAGCTATCAAACGAGCATCAGGTAAGGGAATCTGACCTAAACCTTAATAATTAATGGACAGTAAATCTTTGTTAATGACCCTGAATATATGATGTGATGTTTATGCATATTCACATGCCATCTTTTATTTCCAGTTATTATTATTGTTCATGCATATTCCATATGATAGGATGTGATTGTTAGGCATGTGGTTGTTTTCGTTGGAGTATGGAATGGGAAGGGCATGGGGCCTGGGATAGTTCCTCACTCTGGCACCTTTTGAAGTATTCTATTTTAACATGCTTGGTATGGGTGGGGTATCAGGGAAAGGTCATGGCACGGTGGTCTCCGATGTTGACGTTGACCTGGCCATGATGATGTGGCACTGTGGTCTCTGATGTTGACGTTGGCCTGGTCACGATGCTTTAGCTCTATCTCTATGCCGTAGGGAGTTATGTTGGGATAGGGTCTACCTGTGTATTGTTCTATTCTAGTATGCTTGTTGCGGGTAGGGTTTCAAGGGGAGGTGAGGCATTATGGTCTCCAGCCCGGCTTGCCACGCTCTAGCTCTATCTCTATGTCGTAGACGACATATAGGATTGGTTAGTTGCGAGTCCAGTTTGCAAGCCCTGGCCAGTAGGGACTTAGGTACTGGTATGGGTGGAGAATCAGGGCAGGTGTGGGTATACTTTAGCTCTATCTCTATTCCATAGTGGGTGCATGTGGGTCGGTGGTGGTGTGATCTACTGTGGGATGCCACACACTCGTGTATAGAGGTGAGGCGGCCTCTGAACCTTTCTATAGCACATTGCAAACTTAAACCAGACCACAGCATAAAATGATTGTTACTCATGCATAATATTGTGAAATTGTCTGATTGTCTTACTGAGCTAAGTTGTTAGCTCACCCTTTGTATATACATTATTTTTAGATGTTGATGTAGGTTACACGGTGGACGATTATATGAATGCTCTGGCGTATGGAGGCGTTGCTGCTCTAGACGTACAGGCAGGAGAGGACGAGCATGACGCTTCATGCGAGTGCCCTTTCTGCGTGTACCTTTGACTTTATTTTATTTGTTTTGGTTATTTTATTAAAGTGATGTAAAGATATTTAACTACGTTTGGAATTTGGATAATTGAATACTTATTTATATTTATCAATAGAATACTCAGTTCATTTATTTAAAGACTTCTGTTGTATTATTTATATTCTGATTGTGGTTATGTGCAATGGTTTGTATGAGTGGACACGGTCTTATAGAGATCCTAGTGTGAACCGTTGGTTCCATGATGGTTCACTTACAATTCTGGTTCAGCCAGAATTGGGGTTTGACAACTTGGTATCAGAGCCCATAGGCTCTGTCCAACAAACCATATTGCACTTAACTAAGTCGATGAATAGGAAAAATTAAAAATCTTAATACAAACACACCATAAGCATTGTTTGATACTTAAGACAGATTAAGAAAGAGCATAATGTACTATATTAAATATGGAATTTAATAATACATATGCACTAGTTAGGGTGAACCATAAAGATTTTCATTAAAATGAAGGAGAATAACAAATGTAATAGTACTACAGGGTACAGTCCACAAGTCGGATAGTTACTCTGTTAACAAAATAAAACGCATAAAAATAAAATAAAAACTACATCTGACTATGGTGGAGTAGCGGGCCTGGATGGTACCGGGTCCGCAATATCATAGTCCTGCTCGTACACCTCTCTGAGCCAATGAACCTGGTATTGGGTGACCCGTAGGCTACGAGCTAGACGCCCCAACTCCTGACCCATCTCTCGCTGAGAATCCATGAGCCCTCTCTAAGTATCTAGGATGCCTCTCTGGGTGTCCCTGATATCCATGAGCATGCTCATCACTGGGTCCGAAGGGGGATGAGACGGTCCTGTTGTAGGTATAGGCTGTGGTGCTGTAGGTATAGGTTGTGGCGCTGGCACTGGTAGATCCTCCGCCCTATCATCGCTATCCCCATCATTACTCTCAGCCTCTGCTGCATGTGCCACATTGGCTGCTGCTGCTGCGGCTATTGCGGATGCTACCCTCCTGAGTGGGCGGGGACGAGCCTCCATCTCATCGTCACTAACTGGCAGGGAGTCCATCTGCATCCTAAGGATGGCATCCCAGTCGATGTCGGAGGTCATAGTATCCTCAGCTGCAACCTCACCCCGCATATCCACAGCAGAAGTGTAGTGATGAGATGGCCATATGGGAGATTACTACCCTGATCGGCCAGAGTCGCCTGATGCATAGTCCGAATGATGAGGTAGGGAAGAGAGACCCGCTCCCCGGTGCAGACACAGTAGGTCAGGTACTGAGTGAGCTGGGATAACTCACTGTAGTGACCGCTCTGAGGCACAATGTTGTGCTGAATAATACGACTATAAACCCGAGGCAAAGGTCTCAAGCTGGCCACCTTCATAGGAGCCCCAGGGTTGAGAATCTGATCCGCTATCTCTCGGCGCAGACTCTCGCTCAGATAGCCCTTTACTTTTGGAGGGCAGTATACCAAATCTCCATCATTGGGAACCCCAAGCAGATCAGCCAGCTGATGGGTGTCGAAGGAGATAGGGACACCCTTGACAAAGCTAAAAATGTGCAATTCCCTACCGTGATTGGGATCATTGACATCCCCATGAAGCTCCAGGTTAGCATAGAAGTGTTTGACTAGGTTGGGGCGGGTGGTCACTGTGTAGGTGATGACAAGCAACCACCCTAGCCTGTCAAAAGCTGCTTGTACATCGAACCTGTGCAGCTGCTCCAAGTTGGCACGTCGGCCAGATTCTATATTCTTCCTATTATACTAGGGGAAGCGGGCTTGTGCCGCCTCAGAACGGAACAACCACTCATCAAGCTGTGGAACTGGTGGGTGAGGGAGGTGCATGCCTAGTCCATAGGAGCGCTTGCCAAGACCTCTTCGTGGGGCCATTTGAACTGCAAAACAAAGGAAAACAAGATGAAAATGTTAGAAATTGTCAAACTTTCGACAGCATATCGACAACAATTTAAGAAAAAGCCTCGAACTCACCCAAAAACATGGGGAGGAGGACTTACATAACCCCATACACTTCAGGGAATCCAACCATTCACCAATTGAATAAGAATTTTGAGAAATTTAAGAAAAAATTGAATTTTTGTCAAAACCTAGGTTAAAAACTAGAAAAATCCGATTTTACAAAAATCGTTTGGTGGAAGTTCAAATTAGTTGAGGGCTTTTGCTATTAGGGGTCCCTAAACCCTTTCTAAACCGAAGGGAAAGAGTTCCTATGGTTAGAATCTCCCAATCAAAGAAAAACCTAGAATTTTAGCTAAAATCGATATGAAAACGATATAAAATTTGGCTATGGAAGGGAGAAGTTTTATGCCAAGTTCAAGAAGTGTGAATTTTGGCTGAAGGAGGTGGCTTTCTTGGGCCACGTAGTATCTGAAAATGGTATCAAGGTAGATCCAAGTAAGATAGCTGCTATAGTAGGATGGGAAGCACCAAAATCTATTGTGGAGATTTGTAGTTTCCTTGGATTGGCTGGTTACTATAGAAGATTCGTGGAAGACTACTCGAGGATCGCCATTCCACTTACCCGACTAACCAAGAAGGGAGAGAATTTTATATGGTCAGAGGAGTGCGAGAAATGCTTTCAGACTTTGAAGTCAAGACTAGTCTCTGCACCTATCTTGACCATCCCAGAACCAAGAATACCGTTTACCTTATATACGGATGCTTCAGGGTTGGGTCTTGGGTGTGTATTGATGCAAGGAGAACAGGTAATTGCTTACGCATCAAGATAGTTAAAAGAGCATGAGACGAATTATCCAACGCATGATTTGGAGTTAGCAGCAATTATACATGCCATCAAAACTTGGAGACACTACTTGTTCGGTGAAAAGTTTCAGATTAAGCCAGATGACAAGAGCTTAATGTATCTTTTCACTCAGAAGGATCTGAATATGAGACAGTGGAGATGGTTGGAGTTATTAAAAGATTATGACTGTGACATCCAGTATCATCCGGGTAAAGCAAATATTGTGGCTGACGCCTTAAGCAGAAAGTGGGTATCAAAACCTGAGGCCGGACCAAGTACAAATGCTGCATTATGTGCTGCAGCCTCGAGCTCAACAGAGAATGATGAAGAGTATATAATAGAGACTGCAAGAGATCTAGTGGAATAGGGCTTAATTCATAAGTTTACATTGATGTTTGCAGCTTTGATGATCTCATCGGATCTCATAGATGAGGTCAAAGTAGCAATCCTACAGGATCCACACCTCAAGACTGTACAAGAAGACCTAGAGAAGGCAACAATAATCCTGACTTTACCTTAGATTCAGACAAGGTACTCAGGTATCATGGACGGTTATGTATACCTGAGAGTGAAGGCTGCAATATCAGAGATCAAGTTATGACTGAAGGTCATTACACTCCATATTTGGTACATCCAGGAAGTACCAAAATGTACCATGATTTAAGAAGACTGTATTGGTGGATGGGTATGAAAGCAGATATAGCTCGTTTCATGTTCCAATGTCTGAATTGCCAGCAAGTCAAAGCTGAAAGGCAGGGACCCACAGGTTTGCTACAATCACTATCGGAGCCTGCGTGGAAGTGGGATTGCATTACTATGGATTTCGTCATTGGCTTACCTTTGACACCAAGGTCAGTGGATGCAGTTTGGGTAATAGTCGATCGACTCACCAAGACAGCTCGATTCATTGCGGTCAGACCTCAGTATACCATGGACAAGCTGGCCAAGTTATATGTTGATAATATAGTCAGACTTCATGGCGTCCCAAAAAGTATAGTATCTGACAGAGACACTCGTTTTACATCAAAGTTCTGGGAAGGATTATAGAAAGCTATGGGAACCAAGTTGAAGTTTAGTACAACTTTCCACCCTCAGACAGACGGGCAGTCAGAAAGGACTATTTAAATTTTAGAAGATATACTCCGAGCTTGTGCATTAGACTTCAAGGGAGCTTGGGACGAGAAGCTATCACTTATCGAGTTTGCTTATAACAACAGCTATCAGGCTACAATTCAGATGGCTCCATATGAAGCACTCTATGGGAAAAAGTGTCGAACACCTCTGTTATGGAACGAGGTGGGAGAAAGAAGAATTGTAGGACCGGAGTTTGTTGAAGAAACTTGTCGAGTGATTGATCAAATCAAGGAGAGAGTAAAGATAGCTCAAGTTCGATAGAAGCACTATGCGGATAATCGACGTCGAGATCTGGAGTTTGCAGTGGGTGACAAAGTATTCTTGAAGATATCACCGGTGCGAGGTCTGAAAAGGTTTGGTAAGAAGGGGAAGCTATGTCCCAGGTATGTGGGACCATACGAGATATTGACCAGACGTGGTAATGTAGCATATCAATTGGCTCTACCACCATCTATGTCAAGCGTTCATGATGTGTTCCATGTATCATTATTGAAGAAGTATGTCAGGGATCCATCGCACATCTTGACAGCAGACCCCCCAGACTTGACTGAAGACTTAACATTTGAAGTGGTGCCTCTGATGCTCTCAAGCCGAAAGGTACAGCAACTTCGAACCAAGGATATCCATTATGTGAAAGTGCATTGGAAAAGCCAAGATGTCGAAGAGATTACCTGGGAAGAGGAGAGCGCGATGAGGAAGGAGCACACTAACCTTTTCGATGATCAAGGTACGTTCAAATTTCAAAGCCAAAATTTCTTTTAAGGGTGGGGGAGTTGTGAAACCTACATGCAAATTTCGGGACGAAATTTCTTTTAAGGGTGGGGGAGTTGTAAGACCCGCACTCTATAAACCCGGTCTAAACCTTGATTTCATGTCGTAGCAGGTCTTCCGATCATCACCGGGCCAGACGGGATGAGCGGATGACAATTAGGCTGAAATCGGACCAAAGACGGACAACTAAGTATGATTTTATGTTGACCGGTTGATGGTACCAGTCTACATACTGGTCGACCGATCAACTCTGCGCAGTTGACTACGGAGATCTAGAATTGGATCTCTGTGGGTCTCACTTTCCTAAATCTTAATACTTGGACCTTCCTAATCCTAATAGGGTTACTAAACCCTAATCCTAGCCTATATAAACACCTCTAACCCTCCTCAAATCCTTTCCATTATTCCTTACAAACCCTAGAAAGGAGAAGGAGGTTGGAGAAGGAGAAGAAGCAAGGAAGAAGAAGGAAGTGCCACCCTTTTCGTTCGACGACGCTCACCTTACGCCAGTCAACGGTAAGTGTTTGAATCATTCTTCTTACTCTATGACTCTAGGATAGTTGTATGGGTGGATCAATACCATGCAAAATAGGTATTGATCTAAAAGCCTAATTGGCCATTAAACCCTAAATTTCTGTTAAACCCTAGATTCAAGTTCTAGGATGATATTCATCTTAGAATGGATAGGAGAACCCTGGAAACCATGGAGAATGATCGACGGCAGTTGAAAAACCCAAAGTATGGTCTTCTGGAGACATACCGGTCGACTATACCAGTTGCACCCTCTGCGACCGGTATGTTGCGATCGGTACCTTCCCGGGGGCTGGTCTATGGGGACCGGCTGACCATACCGGTCGCCAGATTTCCCTACAGAGCTGCGACTGGTACATGCAACCGGTCAGCTCTGTGAGTGTATTTTTGTAACCTCGTTGGTTTTCTGACCAACGTAAACCCTAAGAAACTATTCTAATTGAACCCTAATAATATGTAGGACTTTGTGATAGCATGTTTGGATCTTGTGACGTGGAGCAAGCTATCAAACGAGCGTCAGGTAAGGGAATCTGACCTAAACCCTAATAATTAATGGACAATAAATCTTTGTTAATGACCCTGAATATATGATGTGATGTTTGTGCATATTCACATGTCATCTTTTATTTCCAATTATTATTATTGTTCATGCATATTTCATATGATAAGATGTGATTGTTAAGCATGTGGTTGTTTTCATTGGAGTGTGGAATGGGAAGGGCATGGGGCCTGGGATCATTCCTCACTCTGGCACCTTTTGTAGTATTCTATTTTAACATGCTTGGTATGGGTGGGGTATCAGGGGAAGGTCGTGGCACGGTGGTCTCTGATGTTGACGTTGACCTGGCCATGATGATGTGGCACTGTGGTCTCCGATGTTGACGTTGGCCTGGCCACGATGCTATAGCTCTATCTCTATGCCGTAGGGAGTTATGTTGGGATAGGGCCTACCTGCGTATTGTTCTATTCTAGTATGCTTGTTGTGAGTAGGGTATCAGGGGGAGGTAAGGCATTGTGGTCTCCAGCCCGGCCTGCACGCTCTAGCTCTATCTCTATGCCATAAACGATTGTACTGGGATAGAGCCTACATTGATGACATATAGGATTGGTTAGTTGCGAGCCCAGTTTACAAGCCCTGGCCAGTAGGGGCTTAGGTACTGGTATGGGTGGAGTATCAGGGGAGGTGTGGATATACCTTAGCTCTATCTCTATTCCTTGGTGGGTGCATGTGGGTCAGTGGTGGTGTGATTTACTGTGCGATGCCACACACTCGTGTATAGAGGTGAGGTGGCCTCTGAACCTTTCTATAGCACATTGCAAACTTAAACCAAACCACAACATAAAATGATTGTTTCTTATGCATAATATTGTGAAATTGTCTGATTGTCTTACTGAGCTAAGTTGAGAGCTCACCCTTTGTATATACATTGTTTTTAGATGTTGATGCAGGTTACATGGTGGACGATTATATGAATGCTCCGGCATATGGAGGCGTTGCTGCTCTGGACGTACAGGCAGGAGAGGACGAGCATGACACTTCATGCGAGTGCCCTTTCTGCGTGTACCTTTGACTTTATTTTATTTGTTTTGGTTATTTTATTAAAGTGATGTAAAGATATTTAACTATGTTTGAAATTTAGATAATTGAATACTTATTTAAATTTATCAATAGAATACGCAGTTCATTTATTTAAAGACTTTCGCTGTATTATTTATATTCTGATTGTAATTATGTGCAATGGTTTGTATGAGTAGACACGGTCTTATAGAGATCCTGGTGTGAACCGTTGGTTCCATGACGGTTTGCTCACACTTCTGGTTCAGTCGGAATTGGGGTGTGACAAATATTGCTAGATTGAACGGTATGCCTGAGAGCATAGTGTCGGTCAGAGGCTCATGCTTTATCTTGAAGTTTTGGGAGGATTTATAGAAAACAATGGGAACGAAGTTGAAGTTTAGTACCGCATTTTACCTTAAAGCAATGGGCAATTGGAGCAGACTGTACAGATCCTAAGAGAGATGCCCCGAGCTTGTAAAGTTGATTTCAAGGAGCTTGAGTTGAAAAGTTACCACGGATTGAATTTGCTACCAAGCTACTATGTAGATGTCACCTATGAAGCATGGTACGGTAGAAATGTCGAATTCCATTGTTTTGGAATGAAGTCGAAGAATAAGGAATTATAAGACCTGAGTCTATTGAAGAAACCTATCGAGTGGAAGACGAGAGGTTAAGACCTCGAGTTCGCCATAAGTGACAAAGTGTTTTTAGAGATATCACTTATGCATGGTTTAAAATGATTTAACAAGAAGGGAAAGTGGCATCATATATATGTTTTGGACCTCATAAAAATTTTAGAGAGACATAGAAAAGTTGCATATCAACTAGTGTTACCACTGTCCATGTTTAGTGTGCATGACGTATTTTGTGTGTCTCTATTGAAGAAGTACGTTGGAGATCCATATCAAAGGTATTGACCACTGATCCATTAGATTAGATAGAAGATTTAACTATTGAAGTGGTACCAGCCTAGTTCACTGGTTGGAAGGTACAACATCTCCAAAAACTGAGATAATTATTATATGAAGGTAACTTGGTGAAGCTAAGATGGGAAGAAGAAGATGCGATGAGGAAACAGTATTCCCACCTATTGACCCCAAAGTAAATTCAAATTTCGATGACAAAATTTCTTTTAAGGATGGGGGAGTTGTAAGATTTGTACGTTCAAATTTTGAGGACAAAATTTCTTTTAAGGGTGGTGGAGTTGTAAGCCCCGAACACCACAAACCCGGTCTAACCTTACGTTCTCGTGTCGTGACCAGTCTTCCCATCATAATCGGCCCAAGTGGACCAAGTGCGTAAAGAAACCACAATGCTAGGTATGAAATTTAACCCAAAATCATCTATTTACGAGTGTGTGGTCACATACCTAAATAGGTGTGGTCGACCACACCTCAGAAGAATGCGACCACTAGAGTCTGGGACGTGTGGTTGCAGTTTTTGACTATGTAGTCGACGGGTACTGTGACCCCACGTGCGACCACATAATGTCAAACAAACTCCGTGATTAGGAAACCTTCCTAATCTGAAGGGGGTTCTTTTCTAATCTAAGTAGGACTCTATATGGAGGGTTTTCCTTTATATATAGGACGTCCCTTAGCCTCTTTCATCCTTTTAGAACTCAAACTGAAAGAGAAAAAAAGAGAAGAGGAGGAAGAGAAGGAGAATTAAAGAGGAAGACTAAGAGGAAGAATTTCAAAGAGAACTCTGAATCTTCAACAATTTTAAGGTATGAAAACGTTCTCCACATCAGTTGAATACCTAGAATAGATCATGGAGGAGATAGTGATTCAAAGTGAGACCCAATCATCAAACCATGGACAAATTCTAAGAGATCCATGGAGGGAATGTATTAGGATGATGAATTGTGTAAAATATGAATTTTAAGCCATAGAACAATCATAGGAAGGATCATGATGATAAGCCAAGGAATCAAAACATGAAGGAATTGAGTTGGGAGTGGAAAAATCGACCATCACATGTGTGGTCGTATGATATGCGACCACACGAGGCACATATGATCGACCACACACCTCCGGGAGAGTTCCAGAGAGGATGTGGTCGCATGTGTGGTCAAATGGTATGCGACCACACATATCGACCACACGCCCTCAGGAAAATTCAAGGGGGGGGGGGTGTGGTCGCATGATACGCGACCACACATAGCGACAACATGCCCTCGGGGATGTTTCAGGGAGGGTGTGGTCGCATGTATGGTCGCATGATATGCAACCACACCTAGCGACCACACACCTTGTGGTCGCAGAAACTAAGACCACAGGTGCAGTCGCACCTACGACCACTCAGCTTTTGGAAGTCTGAATTAATGGAAATAAATTTTAATTTAAAATCTATAAATTTGCTAGGTTTTTATGTGGTCTAAAAGTGATTTACAATGCTTGGACGAGGAATAACCATCGAACAAAGGTGAGGGAACAAGACCTAAATTAATTAGCTAATAATAAACTGTTTTACTTATTGAGTCCAATGCCATGAATGATTCTATGCTTGTATATTTATAATGTACATTTCACATGTCATCCAATGTTCCTGCTATTACTACTGATGCATATTTAATTTCGTTTATTTATAATATGATGATGATGATGATGTTAGGAATAAGCATGTGAATGTATGTATATGGTTAGTGTGCTTGACGCGAGTGGAGCATTAGGGGGAGGACGTGACACTGTGGTTCATCCTGGTCACCAGACTTTAGCTCTATCTCTACTCAAGTCTTGCCCACTAACATCGTCGTATCGCCATTACCTTAGCAGAACTATTATGTCGTAGGGCATCAGGGGAGGTGGTCTCGGACCGTGTAGTCTCTAACTCTTCCGGGGGGCCTTAGCTCTATGTCTATGGACGTATTGAGGGATGTTGGGGTGAGGCCTTGGATACACTATTTGGCATTAGGATTGGTTAGTTACGAGCCCAGTTTGAAAGCCCTCGCTAATAGAGGCTTACGTGTTGGTATGGGTAGGGCATCAGGGGATGTGTTATGCAGTGTTTGGTCCGGACACTTTAGCACTATCTCTATTCCATGATGGGTGCATGTGGGATGACAATGGTGTTTGATCCATTGGATGGCTTCACACACACGTGTATAGAGGTGTGGCGGCCACCAATCCTTTCTATAGCACATTGTAAACTTATAAACCAGACCAAAGATATGAATTGAATGCATGCATATGTTTGTTGCATTATTTTGTTTTCTCACTGAGCTCAAGTTGGAGAGCTGACCCTCGCTCGCAATTCTTTTTAGTTTCTGATGTTGCAGGTATTACGGTTGAAGATTATATCGACACGCCAATATATGAATAGGTGGCGGCTATGGATGAGCAAGCTGTGGAGGACTATTATGATTCATTAAGTGAGCGTTTCAACTATGGATGCGCTTAGTGTTTAACTTTCGTATTTGGATATTTGTAATATGTATTAAATTATGTTTTGGTTACTTGGAGATAACTGAAATATTAATTATTTATCATGATTAGACCTCAGTTCATTATTAATATGACTTTCGCTATTTACTTTATTATCTCTGATTAATGTGGAATGTGTTTTGGTTTAACATGGTTGGCATAGCTTATACGAGATCTTGGTTGAACCGTTGGTTTATTGACGGTTCATCACACCATTTTGGTTTGTCCAGAATTGGGGTGTGGCAGTAGTAGTTGACGCCATGAGCAGAAAGAGCCTAACAAAAATTAAGGAAGAGAATGAACCTATTCCAAGGCAAATAGCATGGGCCAGCACCCATAAAAAAGTACACAAAGAGCTAGACATATCAGAAAGACCTCTAGGAAACGAGGTCATATGTAAAATTGCAAGCCTATTCGCAGCACTACAGATAGAAGCAGAACTAGTTACGGAAGTGGTAAGAGAACTACCAACATATCCTTACCTTAGGATACTTAAAGAAGACCTACAGAAGGGAAGAGTAGATTGTTACCTCACCCTCTCAAATGATGGTGCACTTAGATTTCGTAGAAGAGTCTGCGTCGCGAAAATGGTTGAGAGCATTAAGGAGAAAATTTTGAAGGAAGCCCATAATGCACCATACTCGACTCACCTAGGAAGTACCAAGATGTACAACTACTTGAAGAAGATGGTTTGGTGGAGGGGGATGAAGGCAGATGTGGTAGAATTTGTATACAAATGCTTAACCTGCCAGCAAGTGAAAACAGTTGGACAGAAACCTTCAGGATTGCTTCAACCTCCACCGATGTCAGAATGGAAGTGAGACTGCATCACCACAGATTTTGTAATGGGGTTACCCTTAACACCAAGAGCAGTAAATGGTATTTGGGTAATTGTGGATCAACTCACGAAGATAGCACGATTCATATCTGTGAGACCCCGTACACTATGGATAAACTGGCAAGAGTATATGTGAATCAAATAGTTTGTCTGATGGAGTACCACAAAGTATCGTGTTAGACAGAAATCTCAGATTTACCTCTAAATTCTGAAAAGGACCACAATAAGCAATGGGTACCGAATTGAACTTTAGTACAGCCTTTCACCCTCAGACTGACGGTTTGTCAGAAAGGACCATTCAGATCTTGGAGGACAAGCTACATGCTTATGCCATCGACTTCAAAGGAGCTTGGGATGAGAAGCTATCATTGTTGGAGTTCACCTACAATAATAACTATCATGCTAGCATTGACATGGCCCCATATGAAGCCCTATACGGGAGAAGATGTCAAACACCCCTATATTGAGAAGAAGTGGGAGAAATGAGAATCATCATACTAGACTTTGTACAAGAGACTTGCCAAGAAATTGATCAAATCAGAGAAAGGATCAAGGCTGAACAAACTTTCCAGAAGAGCTACTCCGATGTTAGGAGGAAAGATATCGAGTTTGCTATAGGAGAAAGTATTTTTGAAGATTTTACCCTTGAGAGGATTAAAGCTCTTTGGTAAGAATGAAAAATTGAGCCCTAGATATGTGGGACCCTATGAGATTATCAAGTGATGCGGAGCAGTGGCCTACCAATTAGCATTGCTACCATCTTTGTCCAGCATACATGACGTGCTCTACGTATCCATGTTGAAGAAGTATGTCTTGGATCTATCCCACGTGTTAAAGGAAGATCCTCTAGAGTTGAGTGAAGACCAAACACTTGAACTCGAACCTCAAGAAATTTTGGACAGAAAGGTTCAACACCTTAGGAATTGGGATGTCTACTATGTCAAAGTGTTGTGGAAGAATCAACATGTGGAAGACCTCTTATGGGAAGAAGAGGAGTCGATGAAGAGGACGTATCCCAATTTGTTTGAAAACACAGGTAAGTGAAATTTTGGGGACAAAATTCTTTTAAGGGGGGAGTTGTAAAACCCACACCCAGAAAATCCAACGTAACTCGGATTTTCTTACCGTGAGAGGGTTTTCCACCGTCGAAGAACCCAACCCCATGTTATGTTAAGGACCAGCTTGAATCGGTACAAACCAATCATTGTCAATTTAGAATTTGGACCTAGCCTTCTCAAAACCAGTCACGGTCCTGACTTACCAGTCCTAAAAAGACCCAATCAGACATCGCAACCGATAAGGCTTGGACAGGATACCCGCGAAAGACCAATTCAAAGCTCCATTGTAAGTTATTATGGGAATATTCCCTAGACCTAGGGTGACCCCAGTGGATCCCACCTTACTCCCAATTGACCTAGAGTTGGTTGAGGAGGTGAAGAACCTAAGGGACTCCTTCGAATGCCAAGTGGCAGCCCCTTGCAGTCTCCAACTCTCCAAGGAGTTCTACACCAAGTGGGAGACTCTTAAACCTTAAAATTCTTGAGAGAGGAGAAGGTTAGAGGATGAAGAAGGAGGCTGGAAGGAAGGTTGATCTGAGAATCACCATCGGGTATCAACATTATCGAATTGTGGTTCAAAACCACTATAAGTAAACCCTACCTTGCTTTCTAATGGATTCTAGAACAGAGTAAAAGGATGAATTAATGGATCAACAACCATTAATGGAGCTACTATCCATTGATGGTTGAACATCCAAGAAATTCTATTCATTTAGGCGCCAGTAGATATATGTAGATATTTAAATAATGAAACCTAACATAAAAGATATATGGATTAATGGGTTTCAAATGCCTAGAATAGGATTTCCAACTCCATATTGATGTTAGATCATTGATCCA
This sequence comes from Protea cynaroides, assembly GCA_028583415.1. Classification (NCBI taxonomy): domain Eukaryota; kingdom Viridiplantae; phylum Streptophyta; class Magnoliopsida; order Proteales; family Proteaceae; genus Protea; species Protea cynaroides. The sequence goes on from CM053275.1 coordinate 40,828,846, forward strand.
TTGGTGGAGTTCTAAAATAAGAAGATCTTGCTAGAAACCCAGAGAAAGTAAACCCAAACCAACTTTACGGAGAGTATATGATCATGACATATCGGTCACAAAATACATAACCAGATTCGTGACCGGATACATTCGGGAAGCCTTTTGGAAGTTACCGGTCTCGATAACCGGTCAAGCCATTTGTGACAGGACTTGCGACCGGTTGGGATTATGGAAGGTTCCCGAGAGCATCTGATTTCGACCATCGGTCCTGATAATCGAAACGAGAACTGGTCATCCCCAAGAAGCCCTGTTAAGACTAAATTGAACATATGAAATAACTAATGAGATTTTCACACTGTAGGTGACTTGTACATAACCAGGAGTGACCCGGTTACTGCGAATAACGATTTTCTACCCATAGCTATAGCATACATTATACTAGAATAATAGTGTAAACTAAGAATAATAACATGATCATGCATATTACCATTTGCCTGTCTGTTTTCTTACTAAGCTCAAGTTGAAGAGCTCTCCCTTTTTGTATACAATTTTTAGTGGATGTTACAGGTAATACTGTATCTGATTTTGTGAATGTGCCGACTATCTCTTCTATGGTATATATGGATGTGCAAGGTCTGGAGGGAGACGAACATGATGAGGACTATGAGTGTGATGCATGTGTATTCAAGTAGATAAAGCCATAGACGCTGTGTCTATTGCTGGAGAATGCTGGAGTTTAGTTTAGTATTATTTATTTTTGTTTTACTTTACTTATTACAAGTACTATTTTATAGCTTAATGCTATAGGGCTAAACTATGAATGGTTTTATTTGGTGGTTGTAGATGGTTAAACTCGAATAACTCTGATACAATGTTATTTAACTTATTACGGTATCAATAAAAACTCAATTAATGTAGTTATTTTTGCTATTTATATACTCTGATTAATTATAGGAAAAATTTCACCTAACCCCCTAAACTTTATCTTTAATTCATGCAACCCCAAACTTTGCCCATAATTTCACCCATCCCCCCTTAGATGTGAAATATGTATCACATAGGTTCAGAATTACCCGATTGATCTGTTAAGTGACGAGTTGGCAAGGTTATAAATTAGATAATAGCAAAATTACCCTTAAATATCACCAAAATTACCCAATTACCCTCATATGATGAACTCGCCTTCGACCATTCCGCTACTTCTCTCCATTGATTGAAGCGGTGACCCTTCCTTTAGGTCCTCCATCTCTCTGTCTAAACCTCTGTTGGCAAAATCTTGTAAGTAGTTGGTGTAGCGATCTCTAACGACTTGAAGAACCAGCATCGCTGTCACAGAGAAGATTTCGTGTTTCCTTTTCTTTGCATCATATTTTCTGTACAATCTCTCTTTCTTGTAATAAAAAACAGAGATATGGGTGGTTCTCTCAGGTGGTTTACAAAACAAACACAGACTGCTCTCAAGTCTCCATGCATGAAAGAAAAGAACAAAACTAGATTGTCCAAGACTATCAATATACTGAACTGCAATTGACAGACTTCTTGAAAGAGAGATAGAGGTAAAGAAAATGAGAGAAAAGCGGAGGAACAAAGAGAGCCGATGAATAAAAAAAGCAGAGAAAGATTAGAGTGCTTTTCTACAAGCTCTTCTCATTTGCCGAGCACATCGACGATGGATTGGTGATCGTTGGCACTATATCTGCCATCAGAAGCGGTCTGGCAATGCCACTTACGACTCTCATCTTTGGCCAGATCATCAACGCCTTCGGTTCTTCCTCCAATTCTCCCCAGGTTGGTTCATGATTTGATTTGGGTTTTGTGTTCGGCAATCCTTGAACATTTCACTATGACGGATTCGGTCATGCGGTTCTTCTGTCTTCTCCGTCAGATCACTTCAAAGATTGTACTGTTCGATCTCTGCTTCGGACTCTGGTTCTGTCTCTAACTCTCGGTTGGTTTCTGGCCATATCCTACCTGTGAGGTCAGGTCGGAGAAGACATGGAGAAACTGAGTTGAACTGAGAATATGCCGACGACGACGAAGGAAAAAAAATTAGGTTCCCTTCAGCCAATCAGTGTCTTCGCGCAAGCATCCTGACGCGATCAGCGAGATACACTATAGCCCGCCTTTGTTTGAGCCGCTGATCTTGGATCTTTCATAGGTGGCTTGATCTGAGCCATTCATATCAAATTTTTTCTTTTTTTTTAAAAGGACCAAAATGCCCTTAACAATTTAGGAAATGGCCTCTGTAACCAGTGAGTATTACCTACAGAGAAGCCGATTCCAGTAGGGTCCGAAAGAGATCCTTCTTTGCGGCATTTCGTCGAGCACATGGTGCGCATGCCGAATGCCCTGCGAAGGCTTGTGGTGCAAGCGATGCTGCTGCTGCGAAGGCTTGCGGTGCAAGCGATGCTGCTGCTGCTGTCTTGACTTGCGGCATGGCATGGCCGGCATGGCTGTGCGCGACATGCTGCTGTGCACGACATGCTGCTGTGCATGGCATGTTGCTGTGCGCGGCATGCTGCTGTGCTACCGTGCAGTGCTGAGCTGCTGCTTGCTTGCATGCTGGGCTATGTTGCTGGGCATGGCATGGTCTGCTGGCCTGGTGCCGTGGGCATCGACCATGCTGGCTAGGGCTAGCTGCCATGCTGGCCTAGCCACCCTAGGTGGGACCCACCTGGTCCCCACCCACTCTCTCTCCTCTTTCTCTCTCCTCATATTCTCTCTCTTCTTTCTCTCTCTTCTTTCTGGTTTTTATTCGCTTTCTTCTGTTGGTCTCTCTCATCAACTGCTGTCAGTGCACTGTCCCAGTCATCATGTCTGCCAGTGGGACTTCAGACACTCTCTCTCCTCCATATCACTTTGTCAACCCAGAGTTGCCAACAATGACAATTCATACGAAGTTACTCTCAACTTGGCCAAGGTTCCAACAATATTTTGCATTAGGTACATTGCTTGCCATATCATTTTTTTGTCACCTTGATTTTCTTACCATCACACTAGGTTTCTCACCGTTTTTGGATGGCACATTGGTTTTCTTACCATCAAGTTAGGTTTCTCACCATCTTTGGATGTCAACTTGGTTTTCCTACCATCACATTGGGCTTCTTACTATCTTGGATTTCATACAGATTTCATTCCATATTTGGATGTTACATTGAGTTCTTTTTGTATTGGGATTTTAATTGCTACACCACTACATCCATTTGCTCACCACCTTGCTCTCATGCTTCCTATCATGTTTGGATGCCCACATGCTCCTTGTCACACTCACATACTTGTTTTTATTTTTGGGTTGTGACGTGATTCTTGAAATTTTGATTGCTTACATGACTCGTACTGCATTTGGAATGCTATTTTTATATTTGATCTGTTTGTTCCTGTCATATTGGGATTCTGATCGTTACACTGCCATATTTGCTATACATGAGATACTTGTTATGTTTAGACTTGCCATATCTATTTTGATTGATACATGAGATACACAAATTTTGGGAATAATATGTGAGATATACATGCAATGTTTAGTTGATGCATTGCTATTGCCATATTTGGATGAGCTTATTACATTGATTAATTGCCATATTTGAATGATGTCTATTTTTTTGCAAGAATTTAATTTTCGTTACACCCTAGTCGAACTGCCATGTTTGTATATCTAGAAGAAACGATTAGGTGTGGGGACGTACATTTAGGCACCCACATTCATGGGCAAGGGTAAGGGAAGAAAAGCCTAAAAAATCTAAATCAAGAGAGATGATGCATAGCCTAACCTTCCAAAACTAGGGTTTTAGGTCAAGAAAGGCAGTTTAAGGACGATCCCTACCCTTTAGCACATTCCCCTAGGTTACAGTGATCTAGAGATGTGTGATTTGAATCCAACAATGGATTTTCTAAGATCATTTTCAGTCCAGATGGACTATCTATATTTCAACTTGTATGGGACATTTCATATTTTTAACTACATGGATTCTGATTCTTAGGACAACACCGTAGGATACGTAGGTAATTTGGGAAGATTCCAAAATACGGTTCCATTCGTTAGCCTTGCCAGTTCCATCGTCGTGCTTGCAAGAACATATGTGCCTATTTGGTAACACTCTGATCCAGCTCCCTGACTCTTGCTCTGGAGTCATTTTTGAGCTCCCACTTTTTACGAGTCATACTATTTTTCTACTTTCATACTAATTTGAATTTATGATATCATGAATCTATATAGAAACTGCAAATTTCAGATTTCAAGAACCCAATTGAATCAGATGACATTAGGCAACATAGGAACTGAATACCACATAGAACATGAAAATATATAAATGCAAACTTTAAAAGAAAAGAAGATGAACAGTACCACAACTACTAAGAAAAGACACAAAATGAACTAAATCATAGAAGTCCCTATTAATGCTTGGTGCAATCAGTTGGCTTGAAGGAGACTGTCCCACCTTCACGATCATATCCAACTAAGAAGTTGATCTGAGCTATGTTACCGAAGATGGCCAGATTATCAGTAGGGATGATGGCAAAACACACAATGTTATCATCAACCCTAACAAAAGTGTTCACTGTATTCAACTTCACATCAGCACCGGAAAAATGAACAGTGATCGGAACACCAATATCCTTAACAGTCTCATAGCATAACTTGAGCTCCTTTTGGTTATCAATCGGAGTAAGATGAATAGCATCCTTCACTGCAGCTTCAAGCTCATCATAAAAATGTGATGGCAGCAAAGTCAAAGTTGTCCCAGAGTCAATGATTATATTACCCTTTTCAACATTCCTTGCAGCTGCTTCCAATGATTGCTTGTATCTCAACCTTTTGGTTCCAACACTAATACCTTCTAGGGTTAGGTAATAGAAGGTAATAGGAGATTTTGACACTAGAGGAGTTGAAACCACACCACTCCCAGAAACTATAGCATCAGCACCAAAACTCAATGTGCTAGTCTCATGCTCAGCTGTTAATGGAACCAAGCAGTAAGCGAATTTGCCATTAATTGATGAACCCAGTTGAGAAATCAAGGATAGAGAACCACCACCAAGACCTATCAGACCCGACCCATGTTTATCAAATGTACCGTTATTATTGTGTCCACAACCAAATACTTTCTTTGGTAAGGATACATAACGGCCAGATTTTGAATTACTCAAGGTGAAAGTTTCAGAAGCAAGATTTCCATTAGTGAAAGATTGATCACCATATGAATATGAGTATTGACAAACATTTCTACTACAGGAACTCTGACTACCTAGCTCTTCACAAAAGCTTGCATTACAGGCAAGATTGATATAGGTTGATGAGCTTTTGGGATCAAAGAGAGGGGTTACTTGCTTGTAACAATCTTGACAAGGCTTACACTGAACCCAATTAAGATCACTACCAGTATCAGCTATAGCCAATACATCTATTGGTGGAGTTCCAATGGAGATTTTCATTAGATACTCACCATTGTTAGCAATCACAGTTGATGAGACATCTTTTCGTGGTTGCTTGAAGTGATCTATACGGGCTATTGAACGGCGAAACGCATTCTCCCACCACTGCGAAGGATTGTAAAAATGAGAGAGCAACGAGTCACGATGGATGAGATCAATACTGAAACCAACTCCATTGCTGGCATTGATGAGAGAGAGGGTTGAAAGATGGATCAGAAAGAAGAATGAAACAAAGTTGAAGAGAAAGGTTGCCATGGCGAGAGAATGAGATGACATTTGGTACTGTGGTTGCTGAATTTAAAGATGGAGAATGGGATTTTGGGAAGGGAAGACGTTACAAAGTACATCCACGAAATATGAAGATCTTTCATGGGATTTCAATAGATTTACTTTTTTATTTAGGTTCTTTCTTAAATGGTAGTAAAAGATTTGAGGATTAATAGTATTGATTCTGATAGACGTTGGATTGGCATAGGTTTAGATCATAAACTCATTGATGATGCAGATGAAAAGGTTAACCTGTATTGAAAAAATAGTTGTTCGTCTGCCTGTATTTGTGTCTTCTTTGGTATTGGATCTATTACTGTTTATATCCAGTAGGTCCCACACTCTAGAGGTGGGCTTCACAACTACATCGACATCGATGGTGGTAGAATCCCATGAAGAGTACATCCACATGCAGATGATCCAAACTCCATATATCATCATAAATAATTACCAAGCAATCTGATCTGAACTCCATATATCATCATAAATAAATACCAAGCATATATATATATATATATATATATATATATATATATATATATATATATATATGTGTGTGTGTGTGTGTGTGTGATTCAGCAAGCCCAAAGTTTCTTTCTGGTTTGAACAATTAAGGAAAAAATGATCCTTTTTTTTTTTTTTTTTTTTTTTTTCATAATCTTTCATAGCATAAATATTGGAAAGAGACTTCTGGTGTGAAAACAAAAAAAGAAAAAGTTTGTGACGCTGAAATGGACCCCCAATAGATAAGATCAAATCGGAAATAACCTTTGTCTCATACTACTTTCTCAATACATAATCTCATGTTATGAAAAAACAATAAAAGTTTGCTTCTATCAAACTCGAAGTGCCATGCTATTATTACTTATTATTCCATATGGCGAAGGCATAGTTTTTTTTACTTTCTCTCAAATACAAACAAAAAAACTCATTGGCGCCAAGCGTGAATGCTAGACGTTTGATAATTTCTCCTCCGACCAGGATAAAAGATCCCATTGAAGCGGCTAATCCCATGCATATTGTATGCACATCTGGTGGCACAAATTGCATAGTATCATAAATGGCTATTCCTGGTATTACCCATCCACCGGGAGTGTTTATAAACAAATACAGATCTCTGGTATCATCCTCTATACTGACATATAGCATGAGATCGATAAGTTGATTTGAGATCTTGCTATCAACCACTTGGCCTAAAAAAAGTAATCTTTCACGATGAAGTCGGTTGATTAGGACAAAATAGTATCCTTTAGGAACCGTACATACTCCCAGTACATATGCATCGTCTAAAACAACGATTTTTATCAGCTGTAGCAAAGAAAGAGACTTCATAGAAGCCAAAATATGAAGAAATAGATATGCCTAGATACTATATTCTATGGATAAAGGATCTAATTGTTTGAAGAAGCACTGTAAAGATCAATTAGCGAGGTTTTGGGCCGATACAATAAGAACTGATTCCTTATGTCATCCTATGAGATAAAAGCTAGGAATCAACTTATGTAATAGAGTCGATCCACTAAGGTATTGAGCAACGGTGTAGCATCAGATCCCAAAGATAGTACGTCCTTTCTTTCTTATGAAGGAAAATCTTTTTCAAGGATTCTATATTATATCAATATTATATCAATTTTAATATGAAACCGAGATAGTTACCTTTCAGAAAATTATAATGATAGGGTGGTGGGTGTCTATACTTCATTCTTCTGAAGGTGGGAGAAAAGAAAAAAAACTGATTATTTATCAAAATACAAGTTTGAAACTCATATAATTAACCTCTTCTGGTTAACCCAAAAAAATGAGATACATTTACGAGAAATCTCATTCAGTTAGATATTATAGATTAAGACGGGACGCCAAAAGAATTGACTGCTAAGCCGTATGAGGTAGGAAACTCTCAAGTACGGTTCTAAGGAAAGGAATTGATCCACCTATTCCAACTGGGGAGAACAGACCATTCGACAGGGAGACTCGAAAATTGCGGAGGCTTGGTCCGATCAAGCTGCTCAGTATTGAAAACAAGCTATAGCACTTACTCCAGGTAATTATATTGAAGCACATAATTGGTTGAAGATCACTAGGTGGAATAAAACACTCTTTTTTAGAATTTTAAATTTTTTCTAATTGTTTGTTGGTTCCATCAGTCAAATAAAAAGGATCGTTCCGTTGGGAAGAAGAAGAACTAATCGAGGAATTTCATTATATCCCTTTTAATATCATTTTCTTTCATCTGGCACCTTGTAGAGAGAAACAAGACGCATATACAATACATAATATATTCCTTTCTGCTATTCTCAGCTATTCAAACTAATAAAAGACACCTTCGAATGACTAAAAAGAGATGGGTGTCTCTTATTAATTTAATAACAAGTGACTGCTTCTGTGATTTGGAATATAATTTAGAATAATTTACAATAAAATAATGTAATTGTAATAATTTGAATTAAAGTATATAGAAATACGCTCCCTGTAAAATAAGAAGTAGCTCGATCTAGGCCCTTTTACTTAAACCATTATTGCATCAAAAAGAGTTTTTGCGTTAAGCCGAAACCGGGAAAGGGATTTACAAGATTGAAAAGGTCCATTGAGCGCCTCAGAGCTATGTCATAATAGATCCAAACACTTGCCCCGGATTGATGTGGAAATCATAATTTCTCTAGTGAATAACTAAAGAAAATAGATAGAGGGGAGATAGGAAAGAAAGGAACTAATTCTAAATATCTCCCAAAGGTTCACTAATTATTTGACTATTGGAGGGTCTCTTTGTATGTGTTGTCTGGAAAGAGAAGGACTCAATGATTATTCGTTCTAACCAGAAGTGAAAATTTTGGTGGATAGGGATCCCGTAAAAACTTCTTTTAAGGAATGGGCTAGAATGGGTCATTTCTCAAGAACAATAGGGGCCCGAGAATAAAACTGTGGATAAAAAAAAAGGGGAGGGTGGCGCAGTTGAAAAAATAAAAAAAAGAGAAGGGGAAGGATTAGAAAAGGTTTTGGGGGGTTTTGGGGGGGGTGTGTTTATTTTTTTTTTTTTTGGTAAAGGAAAAGGAAAAAAAAAACAAAAAAAAAAAAAATTTTAGGGTGGGGGGGGGGGGCGGGGGAAAAGGGGGGGGAAAAAAAAGGTGGGGAGGGTTTTGGTTGGTTTATAAATAATTTTGTTTTTATAAAAAAAAAAGAATGGAGGGGGGGGGGGGGGGGGCGGCCCCCTCAAGATATGTTTTCAGATACCACTATACAATTACAACCTGTCTTTGCTCAATGGATACAAAACACCCATGCTTTAGCACCTAGTGCAACAGCCCTTGGTGCAACAACAAGCACCAGCTTGACTTGGGGGGGTGGTGATTTAGTAGCAGTAGGCGGCAAAGTAGCTTTGTTACCTATTCCATTAGGAACTGCAGATTTTTTAGTACATCATATTCATGCATTTACGATCCATGTGACGGTATTAATACTACTGAAGGGTGTTCTATTTGCTCGTAGCTCCCGTTTGATACCCGATAAAGCAAATCTTGGTTTTCGTTTCCCTTGTGACGGACCTGGAAGAGGGGGTACATGCCAAGTATCCGCCTGGGATCATGTCTTCTTAGGTCTATTCTGGATGTACAATGCAATTTCGGTAGTAATATTCCATTTCAGTTGGAAAATGCAGTCGGATGTTTGGGGTAGCATAAGTGATCAAGGGGTGGTAACTCATATCACGGGAGGAAACTTTGCGCAGAGTTCCATTACTATTAATGGGTGGCTCCGTGATTTTTTATGGGCACAGGCATCCCAGGTAATTCAGTCTTATGGTTCTTCATTATCTGCATATGGCCTTTTTTTCCTAGGTGCTCATTTTGTATGGGCTTTCAGTTTAATGTTTCTATTCAGCGGCCGTGGTTATTGGCAAGAACTTATTGAATCCATTGCTTGGGCTCGTAACAAATTAAAAATAGCTCCTGCTACTCAGCCTAGATCCTTGAGCATTGTACAAGGACGTGCTGTAGGAGTTACTCATTACCTTCTAGATGGAATTGCCACAACATGGGCGTCCTTCTTAGCAAGAATTATTACAGTAGGATAATGGATAGGAGGATTTGAAAGGCATTATGGCATTAAGACTTCCAAGGTTTAGCCAAGGTTTAGCTCAGGACCCCACTACTCGTCGTATTTGGTTTGGTATTGCTACCGCACATGACTTCAAAAATCATGATGATATTACTGAGGAACGTCTTTATCAAAATATTTTTGCTTCTCACTTCGGACAGTTAGCGATAATTTTTCTATGGACTTTCGAAAATCTTTTTCATGTAGCTTTTGAGGAAATTTTTTTTTTTTGGTGGGGGCCCTTTTTAATTTAATTTTTTTTTTTTTTTATTTTTTTGGGTTTTTTTTTTTTTTCTGGCTGTGGAAGCCTTTACTCGAGGGGGTGCTCTCTGCCCAGTGAATATCGCTTATTCGGGTGTTTATCAATGGTGGTATACAATCGGCTTATGCACTAATGAAGATATTTATACTAGAGCTCTTTTTTTTTATTATTTCTTTCTGCCATATCCTTAGTAGCTGGATGGTTACACCTACAATCGAAATGGAAACCAAGCATTTCGTGGTTTAAAAATGTCAAATCTCGTCTCAATCATCATTTGTGAGGACTCTTTGGAGTAAGTTCCTTGGCTTGGACAGGGCATTTAGTTCATGTTGCTATTCCCGGCTCCAGGGGAGAGTATGTTCAATGGAATAATTTCTTAGATGTATTACCGCATCCCCAAGGGTTAAGCCCACTTTTTACAGGTCAGTGGAATCTTTATGCCCAAAACCCCGATTCCAGTAGTCATTTATTTGGTACCTCCCAAGGAGCGGGGACTGCCATTCTAACTCTTCTCAGGGGTTTCATCCACAAATGCAAAGTTTATGGCTGATCGATATTGCACATTATCATTTAGCTATAGCATTGATTTTTCTTATAGCTGGTCATATGTATAGAACTAACTTCGGGATTGCGCACAGTATGAAGATCTTTTAGAAACGCATATTCCTCCAAGGGGGCGATTAGGACGTGGATATAGGGCTCTTTATGACACAATCAATAATTCGATTCATTTTCAACTAGGCCTTGCTCTAGCCTCTTTAGGGGTTATTACTTCCTTGGTATCTCAACACATGTACCCTTTACATGCTTATGCATTCAAAGCACAAGACTTTACTACTCAAGCTGCATTATATACTCATCACCAATACATCGCATGATTCATCATCATAGGAGCTTTTGCTCATGGAGCAATATTCTTTATTAGATATTACAATCTGGTGTAGAATGAGGATAATGTATTGGCAAGAATGTTAGACCATAAAGAAGCTATCAAATCCCATTTAAGTTGGGACAACCTCTTTCTGAGGTTCCATACATTGGGACTTTATGTTCATAATGACGTCATGCTCGCTTTTGGTACTCCGGAGAAACAAATATTGATCGAACCCATATTTTCCAATGGATACAATCTGCTCATGGTAAGAGTTCATATGGGTTCGATATACTTTTATCTTCAACCAATAGACCAGCATTCAATGTGGGTCGAAGCATATGATTGTCGGGCTTGTTAAATGCTATTAATAAGAATAGTAATTTATTATTCTTGACAATAGGTCCTGGAGACTTTGGTTCATCATGCAATTGCTCTAGGTTTACATACAACTACATTGATCTTAGTAAAAGGTGCTTTAGATGCACTTGGTTCCAAATTAATGCCAGATAAAAAAGATTTTGGTTATAGTTTTCCTTGTGACGGTCCGGGACTAGGCGGTATTTGTGATATTTCAGCTTAGGACGCATTTTATTTAGCAGTTTTCTGGATGTTAAATACCATTGGATGGGTTACCTTTTATTGGCATTGGAAGCACATCACATTATGGCAGGGTAACATTTCACGATTTAATGAATCCTCCACTTATTTGATGGGACGGTTAAGAGATTATATATGGTTAAACTCTTCACAACTTATCAATGGATATAACCCTTTTGGTATGAATAGTTTATCGGTCTCGGCATGGATGTTCTTATTTGGACATCTTGTTTGGGCTACTAGATTTATGTTCTTAATTTCCTGGCATGGATATTGGCAGGAATTGATTGAAACTTTAGCATGGGATCATGAACGCACACATTTGGCTAATTTGATTCGATAGAGAGACAAACCAGTGGCTCTTTCCATTGTGCAAGTAAGATTTGTTGGGTTAGCCCATTTTTTTGTAGGTATATATTCACTTATGCAGCATTCTTGATTGCCTCTATATCAGGCAAATTTGTATAATTCATTTTTTTAATGTGTTGTATCCGCAACAATCTCATTGCTTTCGATGGAGAAGGGGGCCTACCTTCTTCTATTTCTACATCTAGGATCTGACTTGTATCATTGATAATAATAGGAACTGAACCATTATGGCAAGGAAAAGTATGATTCATGCAAAAATTGGAACATAAATATCATTTGATTCGTCGATCATCAAAAATAAAAATAAGCAAAGTTCTGTCGTTGAGTGACAAATGGGAAATTCCTGGAAAATTACAATCCCCACTGCGTAATAGTGCATTGGCGCTCCGTATAAGAAGAGCCCGCTGCTCTTACGGATTCCAGTACGCTAGTCCAAATTGCTCATTATGATAAGTGGGAGCGGTCTAACCACTTGAGCCTAATGCTTGTCATCGACAAGAGCATTAAAGGATCAATTCCTGAACATAAGAAGGTCATTGACTACATGAAGGCAATTGATGCTCAGTTTGTGAGTTCAAACAAGATGTTAGTAAGAACTCTAATGGAAAATCAGACTCATTAAGTTATAATGGTAAGGATGATGTGTATAACTACATCATGCACATGAGGGACATCTCAGCTCAGAGAATTTTGGTTTGTTATGAATCAAATTTAGTTGATTCTCATTCAAATAACTAGTGGATTGATTCTAGATCATCAATCCATGTGGCCAATACCATGCAAGGTTTTCTGCAGACAATACTTCCGAAAGAAACTGAGAGACATATCCATTCAGGAAATCGGATGAAATCTCAAGTGGAAGCTATAGGTGTCTATAGATTGATATTGCAATCCGGATATGTGTTGGATTTAGGAGAAACCATTTATGTTCCATCTTTTGCAAAGAATCTGATTTCTGTTTCTAGATTAACACCTTTGGGTTATGTGTTTAATTTTTCTAGTACAGAAATAAGGATTTAAAAAAAAATGATGTATTCATCGGTTCAGGTTCTTTAGTTGATGGTTTATTTCTCTTAAATCTAGATCCAACATATGAAAGTAGTTTACTCTCTGTAAATAATATTGGCAAAAAGAGAATGAATGTGAATGAGAAATCCTCTCAGTTGTGGCATCTTAGATTATGTCACATATCTAGTGAAAGAATTAAAAGATTAGTGAATGATGGAATCCTTGAAACTCTTGATTTCACTGATCTAGGGTTATGTGTGGACTGCATCAAGGGAAAATAGACTAACAAAATAAAGAAAGGTGCCAGAAGGTCAACTGAACTACTAGAAATCATACATATAGATATCTGTGGCCCATTTTCCACTCCTTGTCTGAATGGTCAGAGATACTTTATTTCCTTCATTGATGACCATTCTAAATTCATGTATCTCTATCTTTTAGTTCATAAAGATGAGGCATTAAAAGCCTTTAAGAACTTCAAGACAGAAGTAGAGAAACAGACTGAAAAAATGATTAAGATCATAATATCAGATAGAGGTGGAGAATACTATGGTAGAACCACAGAATATGGTCAAAGACCTGACCCATTTTCACGGTATCTTCAAGAGCAATGTATTGTACCACAATATACCATGCCTGGATCTCCAGATCAAAATGGCATTGCTGAAAGAAGAAATCGTACAGTTATAGATATGGTCAGGAGTATGATTAGTAACTCTAATTTACTTCTAAAATTGTGGAGTGAAGCTCTTAAAATAGCGGTATATATCTTGAACAGGGTACCATCCAAGTCGGTTCCCAAAACTCTTTTTGAGTTGTGGAATGGATGGAAACCTAGTTTGAAGCATACTCGCATATGGGGCTGTCAAGCCAAAATAAGAGTCTATAATCCACTTCTTCAGAAGTTGGACCCTAGAACAGTCAGTGGATATTTCATTGGCTATTCTGAAAGATCAAAGGGTTATAAGTTTTATTGTCCCTCATATAGTCTTACCATTGTAGAGTCTAAAGTTGCAAAGTTTCTAAAGGATGATGACAAAGTGGAAGTATACAGAGTCGAAACATTGAGTCCAAAGAACAAGATGTATCGACAATTCCTTCTACATCTGGTGGTCAGGGATTTATCCCTTTACCAGTGGTACCTGTGGTTCATGAACAACACTACATGTTTGTGATGAATTACCACATTAGGATACACCACATCAGGAACCAGTTGTCGTTTGAACCTGTGGTCCAGAATCAAGAAACCAATCCTGAACCACAAGTTTTAAGGAGATCATCGAAAGAGAGAAAATAGGCAATCCAAAACTGTGAAACTAATATTAGAATAAAAAATGATCCGATTATTTTCACAGGCTATGGGTTGTATAGATACCATTTTATGGCATAATGCCATGAAGGATGAAATGGAATCTATGTCAAAGAATCTAGTATGAGAACTTGTAGAATTGCCTAAGGACACCTCTACTGTAGGGTGTAAATGGGTTTTCAAAACTAAAATGGACCCACATAGCAATATTGAAAGATACAAGGTTCGACTTGTGACAGAAGGTTATAATTAGAAGGCTAACATTGATTATAAAGAAACCTTTTCGTCCGTGTCTAGAAAAGATTCTTTGGGGATCATTATGGCACTGGTGGCTCACTATGATCTTGAGCTGCACCAGATGGATGTCAAGATGGCATTTTGAATGATGATTTGATTGAGGAGGCATACATGGATCAACTTAAAGGTTTTTACTTCGGATAAATGTGATCATCTAGTATGCAAACTTAATAGATCCATATATGGATTGAAACAAGCTTCCCGATAGTGGTATTTGAAATTTGATAGCACGATTACTTTCCTATGGTTTTGTGGAGAATCGAGCTGATCAATACATTTACATAAAGAACAAGGGAACTAGTTTCACCATACTAGTGTTGTATGTGGATGACATTCTTATAGCTAGCAATGATCTAGGGATGCTACACGAGACTAAATATTTCTTGACCCAAAACTTTGACATATATGATATGGGTGAAGCCTCCAATGTCTTAGGCATAGAGATTCATATGGACAGGTTTCTTAAGACCTTAGGACTGTCCTAGAAGGGTTATATTAACAAAGTTTTGGAACGGTTCAAGATGAAGCAATATTCATCAAGTGTAGCACCTCTTGTTAAAGGCGACAGACTTTGTCTGGAGCAATGTCCGAAGACCAATCTGAAATAGCAGACAATGCAAAATATCCCTTATGCACCAGTAGTAAGCAATTTGATGTATGTTCAGGTCTGTACCAGACCTGACATCTCATATTCAGTGGGAGTATTTGGTAGGTTTCAAAAGAACCCTGGTTTGCCACATTGGACAATAGCAAAGAAAGTACTGAGGTACTTACAGGGCATCAAGGATCACATGCTCATATATAGACATGTTGATGTTTTAAAGCCAATCAGTTACTCAGATTCAGTTTTTGCTAAATGTGGAGATACAAGGAAGTACATTTCTGGCTTCATTTTTGTTTGTTAGAGGAATAGTGTCTTGGCGCAGCGTAAAGCAACCTAAGACAGCTTCTTCTATTATTGAAGCGGAAGTGGTGGAGTGCTATAAAGCAATTTCTCAGGCATTATGGTTGAAGTAGTTTATCACAGTTTTGAGGTCATAAGTTTTATTGAAAGACCTATAAGGATCTACTGTGATAATACTGCAACAGTACGTCTCTCTAACAACACATGCTCAGTGAGTCGCTGCCGACACATTGAGATAAAGTATTTTGTTGTTAAAGAATACATTCGAGTTTGTTGCGTTCAAATAGAACATATTGACACTAATGATATGATAGTTGATCTTTTCACTAAAGGGCTTCTGCCCAAGGTGTATGTAGTTCACGTGGATCATAAGGGACTATGTAAATCATTAAGTTTTTTTTTTATGATATTGCAATATAAAGTTTTGACGATTCGAAATAAAGTTACTTCTTTTTCTATCATTTATTTGGTTGTATACATAAAGTTTTGGAATGATAGATGCCTATAAAGTTTTCTAGGCAATAAAGTTTGACCCTTGAATCGATTATTGAATTGATTCTATAAGTAAGGTAGTCACAATTGAGGTTCATCGTAAAATAAACAATCTATTGTAATACATGGAAGGAAGTGTTTCCATTGTACTTCAATACTGGGACATGCTCCGCCATGATTCATGGGTTGGGAGTTTTACTATAAACATAAAGAACAAGTCCATGAGGAAAGATCCGAAAGTTAATGTATGGCCATACAACAGGTTATAACTCTAAAATGGCTTGCCAAGTGGCAATATGGGCCAAGTGGGAGAATATGAGTAAGTGGCCCACATGCCACTACTTATTTTACGTATCTACTTATTTTAGGTATCTCATTTAGGAGAGTTATGAGCGTCGGATTTGAGGGACATGTGGCACCCAGATCATCGTCCATCCTTGATGGAAGGAGACAGTTGGTCTATAAATACTAATGGGTAGGATCCTGTGCACACTGATAGAAATCTGAGAACTCCATTACGTTCTCTGTCTGGGAATACAGTCAGTGCATAGAAATCCTTCCCCTCTCTCTTCTCTTTTGTTTTTGCAGTAGGACGTATCAGAGTGAATTAGAGGAGGACACATTGGTTGGACGGACACCGGCTGGAACAGATCCCTACACTACGGGTATGTCGAATCTTATTCCGCATAGACATACATATGGGTTGTAGTTTTCTTATAATATCCCCTCTGTACTAAAATCTCACCTCCTTTACCTTTTGTTATTTTCGTGAATAATTTTAAGAGATCATTAAATTGCAGGATAGCCACTTGAGCTTCTGATGCTTTCTGGAGCTTTCCTCCAGCACTATTTAAAGGTTTTGCAAGTTGACAAGGTTTATCAGTGGAGGCGGATTTAGAGCATTTAATTCTGCCACTGGCAATTTTTGAGTTACTAAACTGTGAGGATCCTTTGGCACAATTAAGACGTAGAAAAGGAGATTATTTAGCTTGCCCATTCTTAGTTTCTGCAATGTCAGCAGTCCACTTTTCCTTGAGGTCATTTCCACTGCTTGGATGCTTCGCTGTTTTTGTTTGTGCAGCACCACCACCATTATCATCAGTGTTATCAGAAGCCTTCTTCAATTCCAGCAACTCTTTGACAGTGTTAAGTAGTTGGTGAACAGTTCTAGACCTCGTAACTCTACCAGAATAAACATTAGATTTTCCTTTCTTTCTTGAAGGGCTTTATGCTTTTGCACTGGAACTGTTTTCAAGTTCTAGAGCCTTTTGTCTTGACTTGGAACTTTAGATCCTTGCCAAAGATTAAACTGGCTCAAAGTTCTACCAAAACAAAAACTTGCTCAAATTAATTATTAGGTTCCCTTACCCTTGTCTGACCTTGAGGAGAAGCAATCATAAACCATAAAGAACGCATCAATAAAATTCCAAGTAAATAAGTATCTTCATTACATGAGAAAACAATCAACAATGCTAGCAAATTTATAAGCTTCCCCCATGTTTCATATCCCCGTCATTGTAAAATTTTTCATCAATAGAAAATTTCCCCCCAACATTTAACTGATTTTTCATGGGTAGAAAGAAACTCTACGCAACAAAATTGCTTACAAATAATTCCACAGATATTTAAACATCCCCTAGAAAGTACCAAAGAGTATTACAATCAATAGTTTTTGAGATGTCTGTTGCCGTGAAGATTTTTATTTTTTTGGTAATAAACATATCTATTGCTCATTCATTTGAAACTGATGAAGCATCCCAGAAGAGTAACCCTGACCCTGGAAAGGCCTGTCTAGCAAGCTGATGAGCAACCTATTTATAGACTTAGGAACATAAGAAAAAGTTACTTTGTAGTGGGAAGGCATACAGAGCCTAATATTCTTAAGAACATCATCCAAAAAAAACTTTAGAAGAAGAAAATACATTATTTAAGCAATTAACAACTTCCAAATTGTCAGTTTCCACTTGGATTAACTAGAGACCATATTGCCGTGAAGATTAAAATTTGTTTCTTTTTTTAATCTCAGAAAAAAGGAGAGCTCCATTCCTACAAGTATGTGGTAATGAATCTAATTCCATTCCTTTTCCTTTCATTAAATTTTGTATAAATCTTAAAGAAAGAAGAAGAAACAAAACTATGAAAAATCACCAAAAGAGGTAGGGCTTCTTAAAGAAACAAAACCGATAAAACTATTCAAGTAATCATACCTTTGTCAAGTTCTTGCGCTCATGTAACTGGACAAAAGTCTTCTGGAAGATCGACATATTCACAGATGCTTGTTGCAGAAGTAGAGTGATAAGAAGAAGAAGAAGAAGAAGAAGAAGAAGAAGAAGAAGAAGAAAACAGAGCAGTCTATTCACCTACTATGTTAAATAGATGTTTTCTTTCGAAGTTTTGGGGCTGGGGTTAGTTTGATGGAGACTCTCTTTCAAGAGGGTGTAGGAAAGAGAGGGTGTAGATTAATAGATATATAAATATAATTAAAGGAAACCTAGGCCGGCCAGCCAGCCAACACTTTTCCCAAAACTAAAAAGGAAAGCAGTAGTTGAACCATCTTGGACTTAACTTTCAAATTTAGAATTGTTGTACTCAAATTTTGATAGAGAGTGTCTTTCTGTCAAGCGTGCGTAGAGTAGATAGATATATAGATATAGTTAGAGGGAAGCTAGGAGGCCAGTGCCTACACTTTTCCCAAAACAAAAGAAAAAGAAAATAGAACAATAGTAGTGAGGAATCCCAAGGTCCCACCCACACCCAATTATAACATCACTAGCTGCTTATAGGAATTCCCCTGTATACGTGAATTTTCTGACTGCAAATCCTCTCTTCCCTGCTCCCCGACTCCCACCCCATCTAATCATTGGAGTTGTGAGCTGGCTTGAACTCCAACAGACTCCAATGGTTAGATGGGGTGCGAGCCAGGGAACCAGGAGGAGAGGATTTGGAGTCTAATTTTCTTGGTTTTTTTGGTAAACTTAAATTTTTTTGCTACTTGGGATGATTGCTGCTCCTGCTCACCTCATTCTATTGCTTCTTAACCATCGCATTTTATAAACGGCTAGGGTTGACCAACTATTGAGCCGGAAGAAAAGAGGGAGAAGAGCTCTGACACCACTGTGTTGGCCAGCCTCAGTAGTGACGATGAGGATAGTGACAGCAGAAGATGAGATTCAAATAATTTCCTTGTATGTGGATGAGAGGCGGCTGACAAATAAGAGGTAAGACCCCCTAGGGAAGAAGATTTCAGGCTCACCAAACACTGTACCTCAGGGTGGTCGATAGCTTTGAATGGCTCATGCTAGCAAGATCCTCATGGCTCTTCAAGCGGAGGAAGTTCATCTTTCTTCGAATCCCCCTTCAACCCTTTCTCCTCCAAACCTTCCCATCTTACCTGTCAACCCTGTGTACGTGCCCAAATCTTCATTCACGCAAGTTTGTAATAAAGTTCTAGAATAAAATACCATTATACACATGGGTCCATCGCACCCCACGTATATGTAGCGATTCCCTCAATTAATTGTTTGACAAAATACAAGACTCCAACGAGTCATTTTATGAGAAATCGTCATCTCTTAGAAATTCGTATGAGGATTCAACCCATTAGGGACAAATTTCTAAAAAAGCAATAAATAAAATTATTTCATTTTGTTTTCTTTTAAAATTAGCTTCGCTTTTTGGATGGTCCATTTGCTTGACTAGTGGTGGTAGCAATACTTACTTTTTTATCATGATGTACCAAGTGCTTGTTGAATGGCCTTGAATCGAGTTTCTCAAAGTTTGAGTTTGGTGGCCATATGCTTGATTAGGTTTTAAACATTTATCCTTGTCTATCTTTGAGGTCGAACTATATTTTGGAATAGATTCTCGGAATATTTTTTCAGGATACGTAAGCAGTTTGGATTTTTAATCATTGCGTTTGCATTGGGCTTTCAAATCTTTCTTTCATATGTCGATTTCCAATTTAGCATTTATACATTATCTTTCAAATCCTGATTTTATATTGATCTAATTGAGTTTAATCAGTTTTCAATCTTCTTAAACTACGTGGGAACTTAATTTTCAGAACATTTTTGGGATACGTGGGCAATTTGGCAACTCCTAGATCGGTTCATCTTTTTCAAACCTTTTTTTTTTTTTTTTCATTTCTTTTCTCACATCCTTGTATGAGGGGCTCAAGCCCAATAATAGTTGTATATGAGTGAGATCTTATAGATCACTTAGGATATTCAACAATTCATCAGATTGGCTTGATTGGGTTGTCATCCAATCACCATTTATTGATCCTCATACCTTCAAATTTATTTCATCTATTTCATAAAACCTTAGATTAGGATGACCTAAAAATAAGGGTGTCAAACCTGGGCCCGACCTGGTAGCACTAACCGAGCCAGCCCAATATGAACCGAACCCAATCGGTACCAAGCCATTAATAGACAGGTTTTAGTATGAGCTTGTAAAGCTCGACACCGTTCCAGTCCGGATTGAAACTGGACCAAACCGGCTCATTAAGAAGCTCGAACTAGCTCGAGCCGATAATACCCAACTCGAACACCAGTAAGGCCGATTAAGAAGCCAAAGCTAGCCTGAACCGATTCTTTTTGTTGCTCAAATAATAACCAACTGACCAAGGATCTAACGATAATAACCAAATAAATGCAAATATACAATCCATTGTCCATGCTTAGATGACCCTAAGATCAATCAAAACTTAACTGCTTATAATTGTATTATGTCACACCCAAATTCTGGTCTAACCAGAATAGTATGATGAACCGCCAATAAACCATTGGTTCAACCAGGATCTCATATAAGTGTACCCACCGTATCAAACCACACACACATTCCATAGTAATAATCAGAGATAATAAGCAATGAAGCGAAACTCTTATAGATAATGAACAGAGTGCCTAACAATGATATAATAATTATTTAATCCAATTATTTCCCAAAAAACTCAAGACATAAAGGTAAATAATCCATTACATGTCCCAATAACCAAATATAGCTAAATTAATAACAAATACATTGGTTGGACTCGAATGAAGGATCATGCGGATCTTTAACAGCTTCTACGTCCATGGCCGCAACGTATCCGTACATTGGTACATTCACATAATCTTCAATAGTAGGACCTGCATCATCAACTAAAATATTCGACGTCGAAAGGGTGAGCACACATCACAACTCACTCAGTAAAATAAAACAATACAACAAACATATGCGTGTATTCAATTCAATATCTTTGGTCTGATTTTTAAGTTTGTAATATGCTATAGAAAGGTTTGGTGGTCCCCGCACTTCTATGCACAAGTGTGTGAATCCACCCAATGAATCAAACACCATTGTTGTCCCACATGCACCCACCATGTAATAGAGATAGAGCTAAAGTGTCCAGATTACATATAGCTAACACTTCCCCTAATGCCCTACCCATACCAACACGTAAGCCCTTATTGGCGAGGGCTCGCAACTAACCAATCCTAAATGTCATCCAGTGTATCCAAGGCCTCACCCCAGCATCCCTCAATACGTCCATAGAGATAGAGCTAAGGCCCCCCAATTGAGTCAGAGACTACACGGTTTGAGACCACATTTCCTGATGCCCTACGACGTAATAGTTCCGCTAAGATAATGGTGATACAATGATGTCAGTGGACAAGACATGAGTAAAGATAAAGCTAGAGTCTGGTAACCAGGTCAGAGATCATAATGCCACGTTTTCCCCCTGATGCCCCACTCGTATCGAACACACTAACCACACACACTCAATCACATGCCTATTCCTATCATCATCAATCAACATGGAAGTAAATAGATAGAAGTAAATATGCATGAGTAGTAATAACAATAATATTTGATGACATGTGAGATGCACATTACAAGCATACAAACATAGCATCATTCATGGCATTGGACACAATAAAGTAAATAGTTTGTTATTATCTAATTAGTTTAGGTCTTGTTCCCTCACCTGTTAGTAAAACTCGATCTCCTTCCAAGCCTTGTAATTCTCTTTGAATCGATTTAATAACCTAAAAGTTATATGAATTTAAGTTAGGGTTCATATGTAACATGTTACAGTAGTCAAAAATCGAAACAAAGCACTGATAGGTGTCTGATTGGTCCTATGGTCTCATACTACATCGACCTTACTGCCTAAGGTTGATACCCTACGATCCCACCATCTGTGATCGTACCTGCGACCATATGATTTTTGAATTCTTTTCGAATGCTTATGGTTGATACTTTGATCACGCTGGTCATGCTATGGTCGACCGTAGCTGCGACCTTGAGATTTCTGGTTACAAGCTACATTCAATTCGAGTCCTTCTTGGGTCAACTCTTTGGCTTTTCAAATGGGTTTATCCTAATGATTATTCTAAGGCTAAGTTTCTTATTTTTACCAACTAATTACTCTAACCAATTCTCCATGGTTTCCCATTTGAGGCTTGCTTAGCAATTCCCATGGTTGCATTCTTACATTGGGTTTAGTATCTCAATTTAGATTATAAACCTTTACTATTAGTGTTCTAAGGCTACAGAGACAAGGTTTATACCTTATTTATTTCAGAGAGTCTGTGGAACTCTTCTCTTAGTCTCCTCCTTAGTCTTCTCTTCTTCTCCTTCTTTTCCTTCTCTTTCCTTCTCTTTCTTTAGGGTTTACTAATGTTCTAAAAGAGTAGAAAAGGCTGAGGAACGTCCTTTATATAGAGAAAAATTCTCCATATAGAGTTCTCCAACATTAGGAAAGAAATCCTCCTCAAATTAGGAAAGTTTTCATCTCTGAGTCTGATCTGGGGTCTCAAGGTTGATGGCCTATGGTCGTAGAATCCGTCGACCATAGGGTCGAAAACATTGATCGTAGGGTCCTGGATCAGTGACATTTGTTTCTTACCTTATGGTCGACCATACCTACCCAGGTATTCGACCATACGCATACTTTTGAGCATTTTTAAATCGATTCATACCTGGTTTTGTGATCCATCTTCACATGATCAGTCCACTTGGTCTAGCAATGATGGAAAGACCTGGCATGACATGGTTAGACCAAGTTAGTGGAGTGCGGGTCTTACAACTCCCCCTACATAAATTTCATCCTCAAAATTTGCACATACCTTCCGAGTCGAATTGGTGAGTATATTACTTCTGCATAGCATTTTCTTCTTCCCATGTAATTTCTTTCACATTTTGGCTTCTCCAAGTAACTTTAACATAATAGATGTTGCGATTGCGAAAACGTTGAACCTTCCGACTAGTGATTTCAAAAGGTACCACTTTGAACATCAAGTCTTCAGTCAAATCCGGTGGATCCGTTGTTAACACGTGTATTGGATCTCTAACATACTTCTTTAGTTGTAAGACATGGAATACATCATGTACACTAGACATTGATGGTGGTAGTGCTAACTAATATGCTACCTTTCTACATCTAGCGAAAACTTCATAAGGTCCAATATATCTGGGACACAATTTTTCCTTCTGTCTGAACCTTTTTAAACCACGCATAGGAGATATTTTCAGAAATACCTTATTACCTATGGTAAATTCAAGATCTCTTCATCGATTGTCCACATATTGCTTCTGACGGTTCTGAGTTGTTCGGACTCTTTCCTTGATGATGTCGACCACTCGACATGTCTCTTCAACAAACTCTGGTCCAACAACACTACGCTCTCTAACTTCATTCCAAAACAAAGGAGTTCGACACTTTCTACCATACAGTGCTTCATAGGGCAACATCTGTATTGTAGCTTGATAGCTATTGTTATAAGCGAACTCAACCAATGGTAACTTCTCAACCCATGATCCCTTAAAATTAATTACACAAGCTCGGAGCATGTCTTCTAAAATTTGAATGGTGCGCTCTGACTGTTCGTCTATCTAAGGATGGAATGTGGTACTAAACTTCAATGTTGTACCCATAGTTTTCTGTAATCCTTCCCAAAACTTTGAGGTAAGGCATGGGTCTCTGTCAGACATAATGCTTTCAGGTACACCATGTAATCTGACAATATTATCCACATACAACTTAGCTAACCTCTCTAGTGTATACTGAGGTCATATAGCTATGAAACGAGCTGTCTTAGTCAAACGATCTACGATCATCCAAACTACATCAACTACTCTAGAAGTCAAAGGTAACCCAGTGACGAAGTCCATAGTCATATATTCCCATTACCATGCTGGTTATGGTAGTGGTTGCAATAAGCCTGCAGGCCTTTGCCTTTCAACCTTTACCAGCTGACAATTCAGGCACTGTGACATAGACTTAGCAACATCTGCTTTCATTTCCCTCCACTAATAGAGTTTCTTCAGATCATGATACATCTTTGTACTTCCAAAATGTACCGAATAAGCGGTGGTGTGGGCTTCCTTTATTATTCTGTGTCTAATATCCAAATCTTCATTCTCAAGAACATTTATTCTCCCTTTGTATCTTAATACTTCCTCATAATCCAAAGTGAAGTTAGGGTTGGTCCTACCCTTTTCAAGGTATTCTTTCACTATTCTCAAATAAGGGTCTAACTGAATAGCTGTTTTTACTTCATCTATCAGATCAGGTACAATCTTCAATGTAGCAAATATGTTTGAGAATCGATGAATAAACCCCCGGTTGGTTGGTTCATCCGAAGTATCAATCATGAACTGCTCATTACTGTAATTGAATACTTTTTCGACGTCACACATTGCAGCATTGGTATTAGCTTCTTAGTGCATCAGCAACTACATTAACCTTCCTTGGACGATACTGGATATCGCAATCATAATCCTTCAGCAATTCCAGCCATCTCCTCTGTCTCATGTTCAACTCCTTCTTATTGAATAGACGAGTAAGACTCTTATGATCTGATTTAATATGAAATTTCTCTCCATACAAATAATGTCTCCATATCTTGACATCATGTATTACTGCTGCTAGTTCCAAGTCATGAGTAGGAAAGTTCTTTTCATGAATATTTAATTGTCTAGACGCATACACGATACTTGCTCTCCTTGCATAAAAATGCATCCCAAACCTAACCCAGACGCATTGGTGTACAAGGTAAATGGTTGTCCTGGGATTGAAATAGTCAAGATGGGAGCTGATATTAACCTTGCCTTCAATGTAAGGAAATACTCTTCACACTTGTTTGTCTAAACAAACTTTTCTCCTTTCTTAGTCAGACTGGTGAGTGGTACTTGATTCTAGAGTAATCTTCCACGAATCATCGATAATAACCAGCTAAATCTAAGAAACTTTTGATTTCTGCAACGTTCTTAGGTGCTTCCCATTTCATAATAGCTTCAATCTTGCTATGATCTACTTTAATTCCTTCAACTGATACAACATGGCCTAAGAAAGCGACTTCATTTAGCCAGAATTCATACTTTATAAATTTAGCGTAAAGCTTCTCTTTTCTTAGTTGTTGTAGAGCGGCTCTTAGATTTGTGACATGAGTTTCTTTGTCCTTGGAATAGACTAGTATGTCATCAATGAATACGATGACTGACGTATCCAACATATCGTGGAATACCCGATTCATAAGTTTTGTAAAAGTTACGGGTGCATTAATCAATCCAAAAGACTAACTAAAAATTCATAATGTCCATATCTGGTTCTGAAGGCTGTCTATGGAATATCACCTTCCTTAATCTTCAATTGATGGTATCTTGACCAAAGATCAATTTTGGAGAACATTTTGGCACCTTGCAAGTGGTCGAATAAGTCATCAATCCGAGGCAACAATACCTGTTCTTGATCGTGAGCTTGTTTAATTCTCGATAATCCAGACAAAGTCAAACGCTACCATCCTTCTTTTTCACGAATAATACTGGCGCTCCTCATGGTGATATAGTGAGTCAAATATAACCCTTGTCCAATAGTTCTTGTAATTGTACCTTTAGTTCCTTCAGTTCAGTAGGAGCCCTCCGATAAGGTGCCTTAGATACTGGTGCGGCTCTGAGGATAAGGTCTATGACGAATTCTGTCGCTCGGTTAGGTGGCAATCCTGGTAAATCCTTAGGAAATACATCTAAAAATTCATACACAACTTCAATATCTTCCATTTGTGGTGCTTCCTTAGTTAGGTCGACCACAGACACTAGATACTCAATTCCTCCTTTCTCAAGGCATCTCTTAGCCTTTAATGCCGAAAGAATGAGTTTTCATTTATGGGGAAGTTTGCTTCCCGTAAAACTAAACTCTACACCTTCCTTGTCTTTGAATGTCAATTTCTTTTCTATACATAATAGGTTTGCAGAGTGTCGGACTAACCAATCCATTCCTAAGATAATGTCAAGTCTACCATCTCAAGTTGGATTAAGGTTGCATCCATAGTCTTCTCACTGATAATAACTGGACATGATCCATAACCTTGGTCTAGTTCTACTTCTAATCCCATAGGTGATCGTACAAGTAGTTTGCAGTCTAAAGATCTGAGGGGTATATTTAACTTATTTCCAAATGACACAGATATAAAAGAATAAGTAGCCCCAGAGTCAAAGAGTACTTTGGCAGGTATGCCATTAATAGGTATGATACTTGTGATTTGGTTTAATTTAGTCTACATGCTCACACAAGGTAGTACAAAGCAAAAAGGTTGAATCATACCTGTGACCACATCAGGTGATCCGACAGCATCCTCAGAAGTAATTGCATAAATTTTTCCTTGTTGTAGCTGCTTCCTTGGCTTAGGACACTCTCTTGAATAATGTTCTATTTGATCGCAATTAAAGCATTTGACTCCAGCATTACCCTGCCTCTGCTGAGGTTGGGTTGTCGGGGTAGTCTTGGCTGCACCATTAGAGCCTTGAGTGTGGAAGGGTTTGAATGTCTTTGAATTCCCCTCCGTTATATGTATTTTCGTTAGGCCTCTTTATACCTCTATTCTGAGTAAAGTAACTATCTCTCTAGCTCGATTCCAGCACTCGAGCAATCTGTACGGATTTAATATAAATCTTTTTTTTCAACCCCAATACATGCTCATGGTTGTTTCCCCTAAGTCCCATGACAAACTTTCGGGTTTTGGTATTTTCCTCTTGCATGCTAGAGGGCGTAAAGAAAAGTAGCTCTTCGTAACGCTGTTGATAAGCATCTACAGACATTTGTCCTTGATACAAACTCAAGAACTCTTTTTCCATTTGATCTCTGAAACTCCTGGGAAAATACTTTTTGAAGAAAGCTTCTTTATAGATAGCCCAGGTCAGTTGGGTGTGCTTGGTCAGTAGATAACTTTGAGTGGATTTTCACCAGTGGAGTGCATCACCTTTCAGCATAAATGTGGCACATAATACTTTCTCCTCTTCATTTATAGTCATCATCATAAAGTTTCTTTCCATCTCGTCGATCCAATGAGCTGGCCACAAAGGATCCAACGGCTTGCCAATGAATTCCTTCAATTTCATCTTCAGAAAATGCTCGATCAGCCTATAATGGTCCAGCTAATATTGTGCATATGCTCCATACATAGGCGGTTGGTATTGATAATTACCTTGGTTGTACCCTTCTTGTGGTGCTTCCAGGTTCTGCACTTGAGCTTGTACAACTGGCATTTAAGGTGCTTGGGATACCATATTGCTACCACCAAGTATAGTACTAGCTTTCCCTACAAGTCGAGGTGTTGTGTTTGCAATTGGAGAAGCAATTCCCATAGCAGCTTGCATGTTGGCTTGCATTTGTTGTATCTGTTGCACTTGTTGTGCCAAATTTATCACCACAGTAGCCAAATCTGTAGGTGGTGCAGGTAAGTTGCTTGGGTTGGCTTGGGGGTGAACATCCTGAGGCACAGTACATTGATTCCCAACATTTCTTTCTTGTCCTTGCTGACCTTCATTGTCATTGGCCTCCATAGGTGGTGGAGGTGGGATTGCATTCTGTCTTCTTTGGCTAACACTACGCCTAACCATTTAAATTCCTAAATAAATGGTAATTGGAAAGGCTGTACATGTGAGACAAAATAGAATGGTAGTATTAAGTTAGTTTCACAATGGAAAGCGAGAGAAAAAACAAAACCAATAGGTAAAAGTTCGAGCAGAATCAAAAAGCAGACAACAATCATTCATATTGTCGATAGCCTACGGTCGCATGTTGTGCGACCATAGGTTAGACCATCAAAACCCTGGCAACTTCCCAGGACCCTATGGTCGATCATATGGTCAATCACACAGTTGCATGTTTTAGTCAAATTGTGCGACCGTATGATTCAAAATTAGGTTTTTAAACCTGTTTTCTGAGATTTCCCTCTCATTTTCCTTCTTTCTCCTACGGTCTCAACTCAGCTCACCACCACTGAGTTGCTACAGTATCAACCATACACACTTGGTGATTTTTTCATCGATTGACGAGTTACATTCTATCCCTCGAGGTATGTTTTCTACTCTTTTCCCCTTTTTATGATTTTATATCTAGGTTTTTATAAAGTTTTCTTCTAATTAATATTTCTTGTACCGTAAAAATTTGATTTTATTGGGGGCTTTTTCCATTGGCTACCCAATGGATGAAAGCCCTCAAGAAAAATTGGGTTTCATTGGTTGGTTTGGTAGAAATTTGAAAATTTCTAGCTTTGACCTAAATTTTAGGGTTTTTCCCAATTGTCAAAATTCTTCAAATCAAATCTACTTAGTTAAAATTTCCATTGTATGAGCCTTGCACGATGGTTTGGGACCAATGTAAGTCCTCCTGCCCAATGTTTGGGTGAAAAGTGAGGCTTTTCCTCATTTTACATTGTTGTGTTGTCAAATTTTCAATTTTTTAACTTGTTTTCTTATTTTCTTTTCTTGCAGTCATCATGGTTCACACCAAGGTTCCTCGAGTACATGACCCTAATCGCTTCAGGTCCATTGAAGCAGAGGTTCAATATTCTTGGTTTGATCGAAAGAAAGTAGAAGGGGGTCGATGTGTGAACATAGCCCATTTAGCCCTATTTGATGTGGAAAGGGCATTTGGAGATATGTCCTAGCTTCTAGTGATTTTGTACGAGGCTTGCACCCGTCTGAACTTGGTAAAGCAATTTTACTGTCACCTACAGGTAGAGGGTAACCTAGAAGATGCGGATAGGGATAGAGAGCTTCAAATCACTAGTTGGGTGAAAGGGGTTCCTATCTCTTTCAACTGTCAAGAGTTAGCTGATCTCCTGGGCATTTCCAACGATGAGCAGTTGGTTTATTGTGCACCAAGGGAGCACCAGTTCCTATCTACATAGGTACGTGCAGAGATAGACAATCAGATTCTTCGGGACAACCACTGGGAAATAAAGGCGGTTAACCTGCATCCAGAGCCACGGGTCTACTGTAAGATTATCCAGAAAAATCTAATCCCTCAGGGTGAACACTACGAGATGGTCTCTCAGCTGACTTAGTACCTGTTGTATTGTATTTATACTAGGCAGCTTGTCTGTCTCTCATACATCATCCTCTGGACTATGCACAGAGCTACATTGCCTGACTCAAGAGGTAACTTGCCCTATGGACTGTTGATATCCACCTGGCTTGCTCATCTACAGGTGAACCTAGAGGATGAGAGGATTTTTTAGGACACTTTCTCAGATGACTTGGATTGGAAGGCCATCAGTAGGATGGGCATGAGAGAGATACAGGTTAGTGATGACGAGAGGAATGCTATGAAATGTCCTCTCACTCGGGTAGCGGTAGCAGATGCAGAGGTGGCAGCAGCAGCAGCAGAGGCACACGAAAGTGATGATGGGGAGGATGATGATAGGATGTACATGGATGTGAATGCCATCCCTCCTCCATCATCACAACATTCTACAGGAGCTGGCCCTTCTCGGGCTTCTCATTCAGCTGGCCCTTCACGTCCACCACTAGATGACATAATGGCGCTACTACGTGAGATTCAGGAGGCCCAGTGTGCTACGGATCAGAGGGTAGACCAGCGGGTAGCGGATTTGGTGGCTAGTCTTCGAGTGACCCAGACTCAGGTAGCCTGGCTCATGAGAGTATATGCTGAGGACTATGATTGAGATCGTGAGGCACCTCCTCCTCCACCATCCCCAGCTCTATGATTGTCCCATTATCTTCTTTTCTTTTTATTATATAGGGTAACTGTCTGGATTGTGGACCATACTCTGATTCAGATGTACATTTGTGTTATTCCCTTTTGATATATATAATTCATTTTTCATTAACTTATGTGCATTATTCTCTTTCTTAGTTTATGTTTCAAACAACACAAGTGCTTATGGTGTGTTCTTATTACAGTTTTTAATTTTATCCTAACTCAGTTCATGACTCATGTGGAAGTACTTAGGTCAATGGATAGAACCTAAGAGAGCTCTAATACCAAGTTGTCACACCCCAATTCTGGTCTAACCAGAATAATGTGATGAACCATCAATAAATCAACGGTTCAACCAGAATCTCGTATAAGTCGTACCCACCATATCAAACCACACACACATTCCACAGTAATAATCAGAGATAATAAAGAATGAAGTGAAAGTTTTATAGATAATGAACTGAGTGTTTAACAATGATATAATAATTATTTAATTTAATTATTTTCCAAAAAACTCAAGACATAAAGGTAAATAATCCGTTACATGTCTCAATAATCAAATATAGCTAAACTAATAAAAAATGCACTGGTTGCACTCACATGAAGGATCATGCGCATCTTCAACAGCTTCTACGTCCATGGCCACAATATGTCCATACATCAACGCATTCACATAATCTTCAACAGTAGGACCTGCATCATCAACTAAAATATTCGATGTCGAAAGGGTGAGCACACATCATGGCTCACTGAGTAAAATAAAACAATACAACAAACATATGCATGCATTCAATTCAATATCTTTGGTCTGGGTTTTAAGTTTACAATATGCTATAGAAAGGTTTGATGGCCCCTGTACCTCTATACACAAGTGTGTGAATCCGCACAATGGATCAAACACCATTGTCATCCCACATTCACCCTCCATGGAATAAAGATAGAGCTAAAGTGTCTGGATCACACACCGCCAACACTTCCCCTGGTGCCCTAACCATACCAACACGTAAGCCCCTATTGGCGAGGGCTTGCAAACTGGGCTCAAAACTAACCAATCCTAAATGTCATCCAGTATATCCAAGGCCTCACCCTAGTATCCCTCAATACGTCTATAGAGATAGAGTTAAGGCCCCCCGATAGAGTCAGAGACTACACAGATTGAGACCACATCTCCTCATGCCCTACGACGTAATAGTTCTGCTAAGATAATGACGATACAACGATGTCAGTGGACAAAACATGAGTAGAGATAAAGCTAGAGTCTGGTAACCAGGTCAGAGACCACAATGCCACATTTTTCCCCTGATGCCCCACTTGTATCCAACACACTAACCACACACACTCAATCACATGCCTATTCCTATCATCATCAATCAACATGGAAGTAAATAGACATAAGTAAATATGCATCAACAATAATAACAATAATATTTGATGACATGTGAGATGCACATTACAAGCATACAAACATAGCATCATTCATGGCATTGGACATAATAAAGTAAACTGTTATTATCCAATTAGTTTATGTCTTGTTCCCTCACCTGTTAGCAAAACATGATCTCCTTTCAAGCCTTGTAATTCTCTTTGAATTGATCTAATAACCTAAAAGTTATATGAATTTAAGTTAGGGTTCATATGTAACATGTTACAGTAGTCAAAAATTGAAATAGAACACTAATAGTTGTTTGATTGGTCCTCTGGTCTCATACTGTGTCGACCTTACTGCCTACGATCGATACCCTACGGTTGCATCATATGCGACCGTACCTGCGACCATATGGTTTCTGAATTCTTTCCGAATGCTTATGGTCGATACTTTAATAATGCTGGTCATGCTATGGTCGACCGTAGCTACGACCTTGAGATTTTTGGTTACAAACTACATTCAATCCGAGTCCTTCTTTGGTCAACTCTTCGGCTCTCCAATTGGATTTATTCTAATGATTATTCTAAGGCTAAGTTTCTTAGTTTTTCCAACTAATTACTCTAACCAATTCTCCATGGTTTCCCATTGGAGGCTTGCTTAGCAATTCCCATGGTTGCATTCTTACATTGGGTTTAGTATCTCAATTTACATTAGAAACCTTTACTCTTAGTGTTCTAAGGCTACAGAGACAAGGATTATACCTTATTTATTTCAGAGAGTCTGTGGAACTCTTCTCTTAGTCTCCTCCTTAGTCTTCTCTTCTCCTTCTTTTCCTTCTCTTTCATTCTCTTTCTTTAGGGTTTACTAATGTTCTAAGAGAATGAAAAAGGCTGAGGAACGTCCTTTATATAGAGAAAAATTCTCTATATAGAGTTCTCCAACATTAGGAAAGAAATCCTCCTCAAATTAGGAAAGTTTCCATCTTAGAGTCTGATCTGGTCTCACGATCGATGGCCAACGATCGTAGAATCCATGGACCATAGGGTCAAAAACATCGATCGTAGGGTCCTGGATCAGTTACCTTTGTTTCTTACCTTATGGTCGACCATACCTACCTAGGTATTCGACCATATACATACTTTTGAGCATTTTTAACTCGATTCATACCTAGTTTTGTGATCCATCTTTACACGGTTGGTCCACTTGGTCTAGCAATGATGGGAAGACCTGGCATGATACGGTTAGACCAAGTTAGTGGAATGCGGGTCTTACATATTAAATATAGAGAAAAAGCACCCCCAAAAAATTATTATAGTGCGAAAATAGCTACATGTGAAGGCAGCACGATAAGCTCGATAAACCCAACCTAGACCGTGCCGGCCCATAATAAGCACGATTATCCCAGCTCGATAACAACCCGACACCAGACCTGCCCGTTAATTATTGTGTCCAATGCAGCCTATCCCAGCCTGAACCCTTAATGGATAGGTTTTGGTTTGGGCTTGTAAAGCTCGATGCCATTTTAGCTCTGATCGAAACAGGACCGGACCGGCCCGTTGACACCCTTACCTAAAACTTGGTTTAGGAATGACCTAAAACTTTCATTAACCATGAACATTAGAACATTAAAGTACATGAAAAGTAGGGCTGCAACAGGGCTGGGTTGGGCTGCGTTTTTCAAAATCCTAACCCTAACCCTGACTATTTAGACTTAACCTTAACCCAGCCCAACCCTGACCCTGGCAAGGTTGGGCCTAACCCTAACCTACCCTGATTGACCTTAACAAGGCCGGGTTGGGCCGAGTTAACCCTGATAAACCCTAATTTAAGGTTGGATTGACCTGAGTGGCCTTAAAACATATAACAAATTGTCAAATAACATACATATAATAATTATAACTTAAACATATAACAAACACAAATGAATGTATATATATATATAGGGTCGGGCAAGGCTAGGCTCAACCCAGGGTGTCAACCCTAACCTAACCCAATCCTACCAGGTTTGATCAAAATTTGAGCCCTAACCCAGCCCTGCCAGGGTTCAGGCTGGGTTCAACCCTACCAGGGTTTAGGACGGGTTTGGGCGGGTTCAGGTTGCCATGGTAAAACTTGCACCCCTAATGAAAAGAATAGTATGGGAGACTAATTATTGGATCGAGCAGTTTGGGTGCCTAATACCTTCCTAAACTATAATCTGGATGCATACTTAATCTTTGAAGAGACCAAATCCTAGTTTTGGGATATGAGTCATTAGATATCTCTCCAAATGAGAAGACAATGTTATAGGTTCCAGACCTCAATTTAGGTGACAACTCTGATTTTTTTTCCGTCCATAGGCATTGGTGGACAAGATCACAAGGCAAAAGCTTATGATATTATTTTTTTTTAGGAACAAACCCCTTACTTTCCATTAAATTCAAATACTTACTTTTAAGCCACGAAAGAGAGGACTTGGAAGGAAAAATCTATGTCCTTACAGTGGTGACTCCACTAGGGATACACGTCAGACTTTCGATTTTGGTACTTTCCTTCTTTTACTTTTATGTAACTGTCTTTTAGGTACTAATTGCATGTACTTGTTGTTGCACTAGTTATGTTGTGATATCTGTCTTGGGAGGTGTAGGGAGTTACTTCACCACTGTAATTAGTTTTACCGGGTCCTTTTGGGAAACCACCATGCAAAGCCACAAACCTTGGCCTATACTTATGAGACCATGACCGAAGAGAGCATGTGGAGATTGTTTCAAGGTCTAACTGGGGAGATGTTAGTGTTACTCAACATTGCTTGGTTTTGGAAATGTATATGGATGGTGTAGGTACCTATGATTCATTTGTGCATACAAACGATAGGTATTATTATCCTCGTCAAGGTAGCCTTTCCCGATCCTATCATCTCTACTACTAACACTTGTATGTTTAGGTTCACTTTTAAACAAACCTAGTGAGAAATGTTTTTAATCTTGATGCTCACATTGGGGTGTTGAGTGTCATGTTATTCTTGTTTTAAATATGTTGGTATGATTAAGTTGACATATGAGTACATACATTCAAACTCCAATTTATTGGGGTTGAGAGTTGCATACACCTAATTCTTGTTGGTTTTAATAGTTTGTGTGAATCTCTTATATGGCATACAACTCATGTACTAAACTTGTCATGTCCAACATCTCAAGTTTGAGAGTAATCTGAGTTTGGATAACTCAATGCGAATGCTTTAATCGAAGTTCTGCTATCATTCTTGAGGGTTGACAATTGGGTAAATCTATTTCAAATTATTTGAACAAGATAAGTCTATGTGTTTTGGATTTTGGTGGTCATATAATCCATCTTTGGATTCACATCCCCCAAAACCAATTACAAATCCATCTTAGTTCAATTAATTTGAATAAGATGACTTGATTTGTTTTCTTTTATGAGAGAACTATCTTTGTTTGGTTGAATCGTCCCTATCTATGCATGTGAGTCTCTTTTGATGAATTCTAAGTTTATCGTACCTGATTATCCCCATTTATTTTTTAATTTCTGTACCATCCCAAGAGCTCATCCTTCATCATATCTGCAATTTGGGTAAGAGAACCTATCACTAGGAGATTGTCTAGAGCTTCCATACCAGAGTCTACCCAATATTCTATTCAAGCATCTAAAGATTCTATTGAAATCATGAATGAAGAGTAAGAGCAAGCGCCAAATATTGTTGAGGATAGTATTTCCAGACTAGAACGGATAGTGAATGTTTTAGTAAATTTGGTACAACAGAATATGCAGTTTAGACAGCAACAGTCGCAGGCGCCTAACAGAGCCTCAGAAAGGGAAAATGAATCAAATACTCCTAATAAATT
Source organism: Protea cynaroides (assembly GCA_028583415.1). Classification (NCBI taxonomy): domain Eukaryota; kingdom Viridiplantae; phylum Streptophyta; class Magnoliopsida; order Proteales; family Proteaceae; genus Protea; species Protea cynaroides. The sequence continues at coordinate 40,863,930 of CM053275.1, forward strand.
TACTCCTAGGCATGTTTAACCACTACCTCTGGTTCACATACCTATCCATGAAGAAGAGGAAGGGGAAGATTTTGCTTATCATAGGCTTGCGGTAGTTGAGAGACAGTGTATTTAGAGGCCAACGACAGTTGAGAGATAGTATATAGAATGTCCAAGATTCCAATTTACCCAAAAAAAAAGTCCAAGATTCCAGGGACGGATAGACCATCCTAAATATATGTTAAGAGGTCTTAAAGAAGCAAAGGGACACTTTATTGATTCTGAGGGGTTAAACTTCATCCTCGAAGCAAAATTGCATCCAAGGTTCAGTTGGTTGGCTGAAAAGTTTAATGGGATAAGGGATCCCAAGACACTTGAAATCATTTACAGGTCTATTAAGATAGTGTTGAGGTTTCACAGATGAACAATTAACATAAGCATTTTAGTTTTCCTTATAAGTTGGGGGAACCCGTAGATGGTATCTCTATTGTGTTTACCTTTAGGGTTTTATTTTCATATTGGGATTATGAACTTGTAATGAGATATTTATTTATATTTTGGTCATTGAGATGATTAGATTAATTATTATTTATCACAGTAGTTCTCAGTTTATTAATAAATACTTCTATAGATTATTTATATATTCTGATTATGGTTCAATGTAATGCTTGTTCTCCATCATCTGCACATCCATAGAGGCTACTCTTCCAACAGAAGGTGCATTAACGTAGTCATCTATAGTGTAACCTGTATCATCATAAACTAAAAGGAAAATGCTACTGTAAGACCTACACGCCACGAACCCTATTCAACCTTATGTTCTCGTATCATGACGGGTCTTCCCATCATAATCAGCTCAAGTGAACCAATTGTACGAAGAAACCACAAGATGAGATAAGCAACAAGTCAAATTTAGTTGGTGTAGTTAACTATTTAAGTTTGTGTGGAAGCAACCAGTCAAAAACTAAAAACTAGTAAATTTTGGACATACGGTGGCATTTTTGAGGGTACGATCGACCGTATGGTCAACCAGGATAAGACCGTATGATGTGTGGTCACATATTTTGGATGTATGGTTGACGGATTCTACGACTGCACGTGCGGCTGCACGATGTTAAAACTGACTCCGAGTTTTGAAAACTTTCCTAATTTGACGAAGACTCTTTCCTGATTAAAAGAGGACTCTATATGGAGGTTTTCCCTCCATATAAAGGACGTCCCTTAGCCTCTCTCACTCTTTTAGAACCCAAATTGAAACTCTAAATCTAAGAGAGAAAGAGAGATATGAAGAGAAAGAGAAGGGGGCTTGGAAAAGAAAGCTGAGAGAAAGGTTTTGCGGAGAAGAGTTTTGTCCCTCTACAGTAAGCTTAAGGTATGGACTTGACTCTGTAGGATAGATCAAATAGAATAGGTTCTTTTCAAGTTGATACGTGGAACCTAATACAACGATTTCGATTATAGGTTTTCTATAGGAAACCATAGAGAATAGGTTAGGGATAATGGAAGAGGAAAAACTATGATTAAAGGCCATAGAATGATCTTAGGGTGAATCCCATTGATGAGCCATGAGGAGGAACTCATGTGAGAAGTAAAAATCAACCAAACTTTGTATGGTCGCAGCTATGGTCGACCATAAGGTGACCAGAGAGTCGACCACAGCTATTCGGGTGGTTTACAAGAATCGTATGGTCGCAAGGTATGGTCGCATATAGTGCGACCATAAGGTATCGACCGTACGTTATACAGTTGCATATATTGAGACCGTAGGTTATGGACTGTACGTCGTACAGTGGCATATATTGTGACTGTAGGGTATCGATCATATGATAACAACAAGTATATTTTGAGACCAGACAAGGTTTTTAACTACGATAACTTGGTAAACTTGAACCATAACTTACATACATTAATTGTTTAGGTTTTCAATAGATTCAAAGTGACTTCAAAAGGTTGAGAGAAGAACAAACATCAATCAAAGGTGAGGGAACAAAACCTAAACTAATTGGATAATAATAAACTATTATTTTATTGAGTCCAATGCCATGACTGGTTCTATGCTTGTATGCTTGTAATGTGCATCTCACATGTCATCTAATATTACTGTTATTACTGTTCATGCATATTTATTTTTGTTTATTTGCTACCATATCAATTGGTGATGCTAGGAATAGGCATATGACTCTGTGTGTGTGTAGTTAGTGTGCTGGATGCGAGTGGAGCATTAGGGGGAGGATGTGACATTGTGGTCTTTGACCTGGCCACCAGACTTTAGCTCTATCTCTATTCAAGTCTTGCCCATTGACATCATCGTATCGCCATTACCTTAGCAGAACTATAACGTCGTAGAGCATCAGGGGAGGTGGTCTCGGACCATGTAGTCTTCAACTCTGCCGGGGCGCCTTTGCTCTATCTCTATGGATGTATTGAGGGATGTTACGGTGAGGCCTTGGATACATTGGATGGCATTAAGATTGATTAGTTTTGAACCCAGTTTGCAAGCCCTCTCCAATAGGGGCTTATGTGTTGGCATGGTAGGGCATTAGGGGAAGTGTTGGCGGTGTGTGATCCGGACACTTTAACTCTATCTCTATTCCAGGGTAGGTGCATGTGGGATGGTAATGGTGTTTGATCCATTGGGCGGATTCATACACTCGTGTATAGAGGTGCGGTGGCCGCCAATCCTTTCTATAGCACATTGTAAACTTTTAAAACCAGACCAAAGATATGAATTGAATGCACGCATATGTTTGTTACATTGTTTTGTTTTCTCACTGAGTTAAATTGTGAGCTCACCCCATGGTACCATTTTTTTTAATGATGTAGGTAATAGCATTGAAGACTACATGAATGCGCCAATGTATAGACACATGACGATTATGGACGACCAAGCTGTAGAGGACGAATATCACTTGTCAAAGCGAGTGTTTCAACTTTGTTTACACTTGGTGGTTAACTTTCGTATTAATTATGTTTTGGTTACTTGGAGATAACTTGTTAAATATTTATTTATCATATTAGACCTCAGTTCATTATTAATAAGACTCCCGCTATTTACTTTAGTATCTCTGATTATTATTGTGGAATGTGTTTTGGTTTAACATGGTTGGCATAGCCTATACGAGATCCTAGTTTGAACCGTTGGTTCTTATGATGGTTCATCACACCATTGGTTAGTCCAGAATTGAGGTATGATAGGTACCATGAGGTGAGCTCATGACTTAGCTTAGTGAGAAACAAAACATGCAACAAGCAATATGAATGATGTAGCATTCAATCATTTAGTCTGGTAAAGTTTGCAATGTACTATGGTAAGGATAGACTATAACCACACCTCCATACACAAGAGTGTGAGTACACCCAACGGTTAAATTTCAATCAAAACCGTTGTCGCCATAACACTCACTACAAGATAGAGATAGAGCTAGAGCCTAACTGTAGGCTATAACCAAACCATCAACACCCCCTGATACCCTACCCCAAACCAGTATGTTCTACTGGTGAGGACTTGTAGATTGGATACGTTACTAACTAATCCTACATGTCATCATAATGTATCTAAGGCCTTACCCCAGCACCCTTCAATATGAAACAGAGATAGAGCTAGAGTCCAACAGTAAGGCTATGGCTAGCACCGCCAGCACCCTCTGTAAGACCCGTGTCAAACTAACCCGGTCTTACCACCTTGAACCAGGTTTACCCATCATGGTCGAGTCAAATGGACCAAGGGCATGAAGGAGATCGAGATCCCAGGTATAAAATCGACCCAAAAATACTTAATTTTAGGGGAGGGTCGCACACCCAGCTAAGCAGGGTCGGACCTCCCAAAAACAAAAAGTCAGACCCTTAGTTTTGAAGGGAGGGTCGGACAGCTTATGACCCTAGGGTCGACGGGATCATCGACCCTCCCATCGACCCTCGGTTTCTGACGAAACTGAAATTAAGAAATTTCCTAATTTTCGGTTGGGATTCCTTCCAAATCTCAATGGGATTATTATAGGACATTCCTAGTCTATTTAAAGGACGTCCCTAAGCCACATTCACTCTTTTCACAACCCTAATTGAATTGAGAGAAAGAGAGAAGAAGGAAAAGAGGAAGAAAGGAGGCTAAGAAGAAGGCTTAGCAAAAAGGAGAAGAATTTGCAGAGAAAAGTAATCTTCTCAGGTTTGCTAGCAATATAATAACGTTATAACGGTGATTCTAAAGCTTGGAAAAGTATCTTTTAGCAAGCTAAGTTGATGATGCAGGTTACACAGTTGAAGACTACATGAATGCTTCTACGTACGGGACGGTAGCAGCAATGGACGCTGGAGCTGAAGATGATACACACGACTCCTCCTGCGAGTGCAACTCGTGTGTATTCGATTAGATATTTTTATAGGTTTCTTTATTGGATTTATAAGACATGTATTTGGTACTTAATTATTTATGTCTCAGTTTGAACACAGAATAATTTGCTATTATTTATGAATACCATTTTAGTTCTCAGTTCATTTATTTATAAGACTTCTGCTATTGTGTATTTACTCTGATTATGATGGTGAGTATATGAAGGTTTAGGTAACGCGGGGATAGCCTATTTGAGATCCTGGTTGAACCGTTGGTTATTTAGCGGTTCATCACACCATTCTGAAATATGCGAAATTGGGGTGTGACAACTTGGTATCAGAGCCCTCGTAGGCCTTAGCTATTAAACCTGAATACTACCACTGGAGTCCATGAACTGAGTTAGGATAAATTAAAAGCTTTAATATAAACACACAATAAGCACCTGTGTTGGTTGAGACAGAACATAAACAAGATGATAATGTACATATAAAAGGTGGAACCATATATATACACTCACACAGAAAGAGAAGACCAAAAAATTATCCTAATAAAGAAACAATATAGGGTATTATCTATAAGTTGGGGTAGTTATCCAAGTATACAAGGATATAGTACAGTGGCAAGAAGGAAGCATCTGTACAGCAGAAAATTAGAATACCGAGTTGGTACTCACAAGATGTGAAACTCGATGTAAGACAGAGGAAGAAAAAAAAAGGCTAGTAATGCCAAAACCCCTGTAGAGATAAAGGAAAAGATCTCAGACTAATTCCAAACAGAGATAAGAGGATAATGGCCATGTAAGTAGATATGTTTATATAGGATGCGGTGCATTATTGACTTACTCTTATGATTATAAAGGATGCACATACTTGATTTTAATTCTCGTACTTTGACATGATACCTTCTTGATTTAACCTGTCAATTGAAGTCATAAATATTGTTTCTTTAGTAATAGTCCTGATTATACCAATCTTAGCAACTCTCATGATCGACCACATGAACAGAGATGTGAACTGAACGAATAGTTAAATGTTTAATTATGTTGAGCGTATATCTTTTCGATTTACACCTGATTTGTTGATGTATGAAATTTTTCTCCAGATTATACTTGATTTACCGATGTACAAAATCTTTCTCTAGATTTACTCCTGTAGTGCCTTGACCAATGGCATTATATATTCGATAGAACCTGTAACCATGATGTTAAGAATTGTAAAACCTCTATTGCATGTATTTGGATCACCGTGCAACTTAACGATCTTTTGATGCCGGTTGGATTACTACAGATTTACTCCTGATTCTTTAAACCTAGGTTCACTAGATAAAGTAAGTGTTTTTCATTATGCTAAATCGACAGAAGGAAGTGAATCACTTTTGGATGAACATTTTGATTCATACACTCCCTGACCTTTGATGATAAAAATGTTTAGTGATAATGGAATTATTGGAAGAAAGATGATTAAATTCAGATTAAATGTCATAGCCAATGAACCTCAGATGAAGTAATCGAGGATTTATTTTGAAATTGCTAAATGGATGGATATGAATCATGTCTATAAAAGAGTGCATGAGCAAAAAGTGAAAACTATCAAGAGTAACTGGGAAAGAGTAGATAGCACTCAAGTAAAGTTAAAGATGGTTATATCAGTATGAATTTTAATAGATAGAAGATTTCTAAAGGCAAATCTAAGAGTGGATATAAGGATAAAGTCATGGCATAAGTAGTACTCGATTTAATACAATGATAACTGAGTTATGCCCAATGTTGAGTGATTGATTAAGTAAAGACCAAAATAGTTTGGTTGAATTAATGAATTTATAAGCATATACCCTAATGCTTATAGATAGACTTGGGATATGAAGTAACAATCACAAGATTTTTCGAGGTATATGGAAGAGAGAGCAAGGTAGAACATCAAGGATAAAAGAAATACAAGCTAATGAGTGCAATATGAGATTTTGATGATAGTCTTTGAATATCATAAGAGATGAAGGAACTAGACAAGCTCTTAAGACCTTATACCAGATTTTGCTAGTTCAAGCCCTTTAGACTAGATGTTGTATGGGATGAGTGTTACGAACAATGTCCAAATCTTATGGATGAACAAAATTTGGATGCAACCTGAGTCGACTTAAGATGGTAGACTTTAACGTCATCTTGGAAATAAACTGGTTGTCTCAACACTCTACAAGTGATTATGTGCATAGAAGAGGTTATCATTCAAGAATAACAACTGCATATGATTTACTATCATTGGGAGTATGTTGCCTAGGAAGTGAAAGCTGATCCACTCTATGCTAAAGGCGAAGAGATGCTTTGAAGAGAAATGGGTTAGATATATGGTATCTGTGGTATACGTTACCAAAGAAGCACCACAAATGACAGATATTGATGTGATGCATAAATTCTCTAATGTGTTTCCAGGAGACTTACCGGGTTATCACCTGATCGTGCGACCGAGTTCGTCATCGACTTGTTACCAAGGATGATACTCGTGTCAAAGGCACCTACAGAGTAGCTTCTATGGAGTTAAAGGGATTGAAACGCAACTACAACAGTTATTAGACAAGGGTTCTAATTGGCTAAGTATTGCATCATAGGAAGTGCCAATGCAATTCATGAAGAAGAAGGATGGTAGTGTTGTTTGCGTATAGACTACCGGGAACTAAATAAGCTCACAGTCAAGAATCGATATCTACTACCTTAGATCGATGACTTGTTTAAATAGTTGCAAGGAGCAAAGGTATTTTTTTAGATTGATCCTCGATCAAGAAAGCATCAGCTGAAGAATTTGGATAGAAATATCTCGAAGATAGCTGTTAAAGTCGGGATTGGACATTATGAGTTATCGATTTTGACGTTTGGATTAACCAATGCCCTTACATCTTTATGGAACTGATGAATTGGGTGTTTCATGACATGTTGGACACGTCGGTCATAGTTTTCATAGATGATATTTGGTTGATTCCAAGAATGAAGCAACTCATACAACGGATTTTAGAACAGCTTCAAAATAGCTGAGAAGTGAAAAGCTTATGCCAATTCCAAGAAATATGAGACCTGATTAAACAAAGTGATCTCCTTAGATCATGTAGCATCATAAAAAGGGATTAAAGTGGACCCAATGAAGATAGAAGCAATTGTATGGTGAGAAACACCTGAAGAATATTGCGAAGATCAGAAGTTTCTTGAGTTTAACTGATTATTACAGACGATTGTTGGAGGACCACTCTAAGATCGCAATACCTCTTACCAAGCTAACCAGGAAGGAGATGAGCTTAATTGGACTGACAAGTGTGAAGAATGTTTCTAGATTCTAAAGTAAGGTTGATAGCAACTGCCATCTTGATCATTTCGGTACCAAGGGAACCTTTTACCCTATACATTGAAGCTTTCGGATTGGATCTAGGATGTGGGTTGATGTAAGGTAAATAAGAGATTTCATATGCTCTAAGAAAACTGAAAGAGCATGAAAAGAGTTTTCAAACATTGAAGACCAAATTGATATCCGCTCCAATTTTGATAATTTCCGTTCCAGGACAGACATTTACTTTATATACCGATGCGTCGGGATTGGGATTAGGATGTGTGCTTATGCAAGGAGAGCAAGTGATTGCCTATGCCTCGAGACAATTGAAGGTACATGAGAAAAATTACCCCACTCATGATTTGGATTTAGCGGCAGTAGTACATGCTATCAAGATATGGAGACACTACCTATACAGAGAGAAATTTCAGATTAAGCCGGACCATAAAAGTCTTACTTATCTATTTAATCAGAAGGAGTTGAATATGAGACAAAGAAGATGGCTAGAACTATTGAAAGACTATGATTGTGATATCCAGTATCATCCGGGAAAAGCGAACGTAGTAGCAGATGCATTGAGCAGAAAAGCAATGATTAAATCTCGAGGAGAAATTAGCACGACTGCAGCAATGTATACCAACGGAATGGTGTTCAATCACGACAATGAGCAATATGTGATAGATACAACAGATGAATCAGCTAGCCAAGGATTTATTCATCGGTTTTCGAATATGTTCACGGCATTGAAGATTATACCGGACATAGTGGATGAAGTGAAGACAGCTATCAAAGCAGATCCTTATCTGAGAATGGTACAAGAAGATATTGAGAAAGGTAGGACCAACCCTGAGTTCACCTTAGATACCGAGAAGGTACTGAAATATAAAGGGAGAATATGTGTACCTGAAATAGAAAGTATGAACATTAGACACCGACTGATGAAGGAAGCCCATAGCACCATCTACTCGATACATCCTGGAAGCACAAAAATGTATCATGATCTAAAGAAACTGTATTGGTGGAGGGGAATGAAGGCAGATGTAGCCAAGTTCGTGTCTCAATGCCTAAATTGTCGGAAGGTAAAAGTGCAACGACAAAGACCCCGCAGATCGTTACAACCATTATTGGAACCAGCATGGAAATGGGACTGCATCACTATGGACTTCGTCACAGGACTACCATTGACTCCTCGAGTAGTTGACGCAGTTTGGGTGATTGTAGACCGTCTGACTAAAACAGCTCGCTTCATACCGATACGACCCCAGTATACACTGGAAAGGTTAGCAAAGATGTATGTGGATAATATTGTTCGGCTACATGGTGTTCCAGAAAGCATTGTGTCCGATAGAGATCCACGATTTACTTCCAAATTTTGGGAAGGAGTGCAAAAGGCTATGGGTACAACATTGAAGTTCAAGATCGCATTCCACCCACGCATGACGGATAGTCGGAGCGTACAATCCAGATTCTAGAAGATATGCTACGAGCATGTGTGAGTGATTTTAAGGGATCATGGGACGAAAAGTTACCATTGATCGAGTTCGCTTACAATAACCACTATCAGGCTACTATACAGATGTCACCTTATGAAGCACTGTATGGCAGGAAGTGTCGAACTCCCTTGTTTTGGAATGAAGTTGGAGAACGTAGTATTGTTGGACCGGAGTTTGTTGAAGAGACTTGTCGAGTGGTCGACATCATCAAAGAAAGAGTAAGAGTAGCTCAGAACCGTCAGAAGCAATACGCAGATACTCGACGAAGAGAGCTAGAGTTCGCCGTAGGTGATAAAGTATTTTTGAAAGTATCGCCTATGCGAGGATTGAAGAGGTTCAGATAGAAAGGAAAACTAAGTCCAAGATACGTCGGGCCATATGAGATTCTGGCTAAGCGTGGAAAAGTAGCTTATCAGTTAGCACTACCACCATCTATGTCAAGTGTGCATGATGTATTTCACATATCCTTATTGAAGAAGTATGTCAAAGACCCAACACATGTGTTGACCGGTAGATTTGCCGAATTGACCGATGATTTGACATTTGAAGTAATACCAACGGAAATCACTAGTCGAAAGGTTCAACGTCTACGTAACAGAGATATCTACTATGTTAAGGTCACATGGAAAAGTAGAGACATGGAAGAGGTTACATGGGAAGAAGAAAGTGCTATGAGAAAGCAATACCCTGACTTGTTTGATTCAGAAGGTACGTACAATTTCGAGGACGAAATTTTTATAAGTTGGGGGGAGTTGTAAGACCCGTGTCAAACTAACCCGGTCTTACCACCTTGAACCAGGTTTACCCATCATGGTCGAGTCAAATGGACCAAGGGCATGAAGGAGATCGAGATCCCAGGTATAAAATCGACCCAAAAACACTTAATTTTAGGGGAGGGTCGCACACCCAGCTAAGCAGGGTCGGACCTCCCAAAACAGAAAGTCAGACCCTTAGTTTTGAAGGGAGGGTCGGACAGCTTAAGACCCTAGGGTCAACGGGATCATCGACCCTCCCATCGACCCTCGGTTTCTGACGAAACTGAAATTAGGAAATTTCCTAATTTTCGGATGGGATTCCTTCCAAATCTCAATGGGATTATTATAGGACATTCCTAGTCTATTTAAAGGACGTCCCTAAGCCACATTCACTCCTTTCACAACCCTAATTGAATTGAGAGAAAGAGAGAAGAAGGAAAAGTGGAAGAAAGGAGGCTAGGAAGAAGGTTTAGCAAAAAGGAGAAGAATTTGCAGAGAAAAGTAATCTTCTCAGGTTTGCTAGCAATATAATAACGTTATAACGGTGATTCTAAAGCTTGGAAAAGTATCTTTTAGCTAGCTAAGTTGATGATGCAGGTTACACAGTTGAAGACTACATGAATGCTTCTACGTACGGGACGGTAGCAGCAATGGACGCTGGAGCTGAAGATGATACACACGACTCCTCTTGCGAGTGCAACTCGTGTGTATTCGATTAGATATTTTTATAGGTTTCTTTATTGGATTTATAAGACATGTATTTGGTACTTAATTATTTATGTCTCAGTTTGAACACAGAATAATTTGTTATTATTTATGAATACCATTTTAGTTCTCAGTTCATTTATTTATAAGACTTCTGCTATTGTGTATTTACTCTGATTATGATGGTGACTATATGAAGGTTCAGGTAACGCGGGGATAGCCTATTTGAGATCCTGGTTGAACTGTTGGTTATTTAGCGGTTCATCACACCATTCTGAAATATGCAGAATTGGGGTGTGACACTCCCTAACACCCTGCAATGTACTAAGCACGCTAAGGTGATGGTGATACGATGATGTCAGTGTGAAAAATGGTTCAAGGCTCCAACCTCTCTCAATCCAACACACTAACTACATACAAACACATGCCTATCCTCAATCACAACATAACAAGAGAATTAAATATGCATGAACAATGATATAATAGTTAAAACGATGACATGTTATATGCACATTACAAACAAGCATCAACATACAAGGTAGTTTGTTATTAACCAAATTAGTTTGGGGTCTTATCCCTCATCTATTGAGTGATATTTGACTCCCCCAAAGTTATCGTGACTAGTTTTGCTTGATTATAAGTCCTAAACAAACAATAAGATTAAATTATGGTTTATTTTGACAAGGTTTACTTCATCAGGTTCACTGTCCAAACTGACAAATAGTTACTCCAGACATTGTTCGGTCGCATGTCTGGTGTGGCATAATGTTCAATGAGACATCAATCCGGATAACTCTGAGATACTTCTTGAGAGTGTTCAGATCTGTCACAAGTCTCACTCTAGCTACGACCAATCATCTAGACCGGACAACCCCCAAGTTGTTCTTCTGTCTGTGGTTTCCTCAGAGTCGATCCTTCTACTCATTATACGATTTATCCTAAGTACTTCTATGGCCAGATAATAGGTTACATGCTAGGGTTTTGGTCTACTACTATAAACCCTCGATGTTCTTGTTAATGGATTCATACAAATCATTCAATGGTATGATTCTGAATACAAAACCTATTGTCATCTAGTCATTGATTTAAAACCGACGGTAAAATCTTCCTCTCCACAACATCTTTTTTTTTCACAGCTTCTCTCTTAGATCTCCTTTTAGTTTCTAAGGTTTTTAGTTTGTCCAAAGAGTGAGAGGAAGTGGAAAAACAAAGCTTATATAGAGGAGTAACCTCCTAATTAGATTCCTCTCCTATTTAAGAGAATAGTTTAATCAAACTAGGAAACTTTCCTATTCTCAGAGTTGATTTTATGATTGTCCAGTCGCGTGTCTAGTCGCACAATACGTAAGACAGGACAACCTCAACCAATTAGACTGAACAAGGTTAAAGTTATCCGTTTAGTACCTTAAATGCGTGGTTTGTTATCCGACCATTTCTTCAGGCCCTGCTATGATGAGATGACCTGTCATGACACATTAACCCATGTTAGATTGGTTTAATGGAGTGCGGGTCTTACACTTCATCTATCGAGCTTCCCTTTTATTCTACTTAGGTAGAGCAATCCAAACTCTTGACATAATATAAAAGAGGACCGCAGGTCAATAAAGACACCTCAACAAACTTAGGTAGACACTCCTTAGCCCGAGGACAATCTCTTACGGTAGGGTCTTCGACTAGGGTGAAGTCGTAACAAGGTAGTTGTACGAGAACCTGTGGCTAGATTAAATTAAAATTAGCATCACTTTCTGGATGACCTACTTGCTTGATTAGTGGTGGTAGGAATCCATACTTTTTTATTCCAATGTGCCATGTGCTTGTTGAATGGCCTTGGACATCTCTTGTAATTCTTCTGATGTTTGTTACAATCGTGTTTTCTCAAATTTTGAGTTTGGTGGGCCATATGCTTGATTAGGCTTTGGACACCTATCCTTTGTCTATCTTTGAGGTTGATCTACGTTTTTGACTTGATTCTCTGAATGTTTTTTGGGATAGGTAGACAATTTAAGATAACATCCAAATTCGGTCCATCACTTTAGTTTTTCTTTTGGGTTCATTTAATTAAAGTTTGGATTTTCTAATCATAGTGTTTGCATTTGACTTTCAAATCTTACTTTCATATGTCACTTTCCAATTTAGCATTTATACATTATCTTTCAAATCTTGATTTCTTAATTATCCAATTGAGTTTAATGGTTTTCAATCAATTGTCTTATCTCCTCGAACTACGTGGGGAACCTGATACTCAAAACATTTTGGGTATGTAGGAAATCTAGGCAACTTCTAGATTTAGTTCATCATCTTTAAACATTCTTTTTCATTTTGTTTCATTTCTTTTCTCGCATTCGAGTGTGAAGGGGTTTAGGCCTAATGAGAGTTGTATATGATTGAGATCCAATAGATCACTTAGGATATTAGGCAATTTGTCAATTTGGCTTGACTAGACCGTCATCCAATCACCGTTTATTGATCCCCGCACCTTTAAGTTTATTTCATTTACTTCATAACATGCTTGGATAAACCTTAGATTAGGATGACCTAGCAACTTGGTCTAGGAATCCTGTTAAACTTAGTCACCCATTGACTATGAATGTCAGAACATTAGAGTACAGGAAAGGAATAGTATGGGAAACCGATTATTAGATCGAGAAGTTTGATTGCCTAACACCTTCCTAAAAGGTAGCCTAAACGCTTACTTGATTTTTGAAGAGTCCAAAGCTTAATTTTGGGATATGAGTCATTAAATGTTTCTCCTAGTGAAATAACAATTTTATAGATCATAAATCTCAATTTAGGTGGTGACTCCAATTTATCTCTGTCCATCAGCGTGGGTGGACAAGATCACAAGGTGAAAGCATATGATCTCAATTTTTAGGATCGAACTTCTTATTTTTCATTAAATTCAAACAATTTCTTCAAGTCACGAAAGAGATGACCTAGAGGGAAAATCTATGTCCTCACTCATAAGAATTGTCATTAATTACCATATAAAACATAAATATACATGCAAACTTAAAAAATAAACAACTTGGACAATAATACCACTACTACTAAGCAAAGACACAAAAAGACCTAAATCATGTAATTCTCAATTGCTTAGTGCAATCAGTTGGCTTGAAGGACCTTCCCACCTTTACGATCGTATCCAATTAAGAAGTTCCTCGATTTGAGCTATGTTACCAAAGATGGCTAGATCTGTAAGACCCGTATCGAACTAACCGATCTTACCACCTTGAACCAGGTCTACCCATCATGGTCGAGCCAAATGGACCAAGTGCGTAAAGGAGACAACGATCCCAGGTATTAAACTGACCCAGAAACACTAAAATAGGGGGGAGGGTCGCACACCCAGCTAGGCAGGGTCGGACCCCCTCAATATAAAAGTCAGACCCTGAGTTTCTAACCGGGGGTCGGACAACTTAGAACCAGGGGTCGACGGGATCTCCGACCCCCTCATTGACCCCCAGTCTGCCGATAGAAACCATGATCTGGAAACTTTCCAAATTGCAATGGGATTCTTTCCTAATCTCAATGGGACTTATTTTGGGAGTTTCTACTCTATAAATAGGACGTCCCTAAGCCTCTTTCACTCCTTTTAGAACCCTAATTGGATTGAGAGAGAGAGAAGAGAAGGAGAAGAGAAGGAAAGTGGAGAAGAAGACCGAAGAGAAGGCTTCAGAGAAACAAGTCTAATTCTCAGGTATGGATACCATCTCCATGAATTTTCTTAAGACCTTAGAGTAGATAGTGAAGAGGGTATGTTCTAGGAGAAACCCAAATCATCCATCCATGGTTAGGTTTCAATGAAAAACCATGGAGGAGATCATTAAAACCATGTAGAGGAATAAAGTATAGTTATAAACCATAGAACATGTATGGAATGGATTATAGAAGCAAGCCATAGGACCCAAACACGAAAGAATGGACTGTAGGATGAAAATCTTGACTAAAACCACGGGGGGTCGCACGTGGGGTCGATGGAGAATCGACCCTACCAGACCCTAGCATCGACCCCCAGTGTTCGAGAAGTCCAGAATAGGGGTGGTAGCACCCAGGGTTGATGGAACATCCGACCCTGGCTTCGACCCCCAGTTAACAGCAAGCTTTAAAAATTGGGATTAATTCTAATTAAATTTTATCGACTTGATTAGGTCTTCTAGTGATATAATAGTGATATTAAGTTGATTCTTAAAGCTTGAAAGAGGATCTGCAATAAAGCAAAGCTGAGGGAACAAGACCTAAACTAATTGGTTAATAATAAACTATTTTTATTTCTTGAGTCCAATGCCATGATTGATTCTATGCGTGTATGCTTGTCATGTGCATTTAACATGTCATCTAATATTTCTATTATTATTGTTCATGCATATTTAAATTTATTGTTTATAACATGATAATGATGATGATGATGATGATAGGAATAGACATGTGAATGTATGTGTGTGGTTAGTGTGCTTCATGCGAGCGAGTATCAGGGGGGTATCATAGGCTGGGCCTCAGCACTTTAGCTCTATCTCTAACTCATGTCTTGTCCACTGACATCGTCGTATCGCCATTACTTTAGCAGAACTATTACGTCATAGTATATAAGGGGAGGTTGTCTCGAACCGTGTAGTCTCTGACTCTGCCGAGGGGCCTTAGCCCTATCTCTATGGACGTATTGAGGGATGCTGGGGTGAGGCCTTGGATACACTGTTTGGAATTAGGATTGGTTAATTGCTAGCCCAGTTTACAAGCCCTCGCCAGCAGGGGCTTACGTGTTGGTATGGGTAGAGTATCAGGGGAAGTGTCATAGGCTGGGCCTCAGCAGTTTAGCTCTATCTCTATTCCATGGTAGGGTGGATGGGGACGACAATAAACGTTAACCTTTGGGAGGGCCTTCACACCCTATGCATAGAGGCGAGGCGACCATCGAACCTTTCTATAGCGCGTTGCAAACTTATTTATCAGACCACAGATATGAATTGAATTCATGCATATGTTTGTTGCATTGTTTTGTTTGCTCACTGAGCCATGATGTGTGCTCACTCTCTCGACGTCGAATAGTTTAGTTGATAATACAGGTACTACGGTTGAAGACTATATGAATACTTCTATGTATGGGCACGTCACAGCAATGGAAGCTGAAGACTTAGTGGATACGCATGATCCCTCGTGCGAGTGCAACTCATGCGTATTCGATTAGATTTTCATTTGAATTTATTAAGGAAATGTAATTAATATTTTATTTACTTATGTCTCAGTTGATACAACATAAATTGATACTTTATTTATGATTATCACAATTAGATTCCTCAGTTCATTTATTATTAAGACTTCGGCTATTGCGTATTTATTCTGATTATGGTTGTGGATGTGTATGGTTTTATTTTCAACGGACACAGCCTATTAGAGATCCTAGTTGAACCGTTGGTTTATTAGCAGTTCATCACACCGTTCTGAATGGTACATAATTGGGGTGTGAGAACTTGGTATCAGAGCATCTCAGGCCCTGTTTGTGAAACCAGTATACTTCCACAAAAGTTCGTGAACTGAGATAGGATAAAAATTTAAAAAGATGTAATAATAACACACCATAAGCATCTGTGTTGTTTGAGACAAAACTGAAAGAGAATAATGCATATATTAAATGAGAAATAAATTTATGTACAACCAAAAGAAGAACAAACGTTTATATATATGACTAAAGCAGAGTACAGTCCACAACCCAGACAGTTTCTCTGAAGTACAAAAGAAAGATAAAAGAAATATATCAAGAAGCTGGAGGTGATGGGGGAGGCGGTGCCACACGTTCTCTATCATAGTCCTCAGCGTAGACTCTAGTCAACCAAGCTATCTGCATCTAGGTCGTCTGGAGACTAGCTGTGAGATCAGCCACCCACTGGTCAGTCACGCGCTGAGCATCCCTAAGCTCTCCCACTCGCTGATTGGACAAGCGCTGAGCCTTTAGAAGCTCTCCCATCCTCAAATCAGACAAGTGCTGAGCCTCTAAAAGCTCTCCCATCCTTAGATCAGACATGCGCTGAGCCTCTCGTATCTCATTCAATATCCCCATCATGTCATCAGAAGGTGCATACGAAGGACCAGCTGCATGTAAAGGACCAGCTGAAGAAGAAGGACCAGCTCCTATAGCATGAGTAGGTGATGGAGGAGGTATGGCATCCACATCCATGTACAGACGATCGTCATCATCCCCATGAACCCCTGCTCCAGTGGCTGCTGCTGCTACCTCAGCGTCAACCATCTCCACTCGAGTGCAAGGGCACACCATCGCGTTCCTCTCCTCATCGCTGACCTGGGCATCCCGCATGCCCATCTTACAGATGGCCTACCAATCTAGAGGCGATGAGAAGGATTTCTCCTTAATCTTCTCATCCATCAAGTCAACATCCAGGCAGGTAAGCAGCATAGTAATCATGCGTCCATAAGGTAGGTTGCCAGTATGACTGGGCAACGTAATGCTGATCATCGTCCGCATGATGATGTAAGGAAGGTAGACAGGCTGTCTAGTGCATATACAGTACAACAGATATTGGGTCAACTGGGAGACCCTCTCGTAATGTTCACTCTGCGGTATTAGGTTGTGCTGAATAATCTTGCAGTACACCCGTGGATCTGAACGTAGATAACTCGCTTTCATCTCCCAATGATCCTCTCTGATGAGCTGACGGTCTATCTCAGCCCTCATTTGTAATGAAAAGAACTGGGGCTCTCCAGGGGCACAGAATACGAAGGAGTCATCATATGAGATACCCAGCAAGTCTGCTAGCTGTCGATAGTCAAAGAAAATCTCAACTCCCTTGACATAGCTAGTGATCCTGAGCTCACTATCCCTCTCAACATCATTATAATCCCCCACCACATGGAGATTACAATAGCACTGTCGTACCAAGTCAGGACAGGTACAGGCGTAATAGGTGATGACAGGGAGGCAACCCATATCACCAAAAGCCCCCTCCACATTGAACAAGGCCAAGCTAGCCAAGTCCACCTTGCGGCCTCCCTCTACTTTCTTACGAGCGTAGCGGGCATACTGCATCTCAGCTTCATTGGAATGGAAGCAAAGATGGTCGCGAAGACTGGGTACCTTGGTACGAGCCATAGTATCTGCAAATAACAAAGAAAAACAAATAATGGCTTAGTAGAGATGAAAAACCCAAAATTTTGACATTATAACGACGTAAATTGGTCAAAAGCCTCACTTTTCACCCATACACATGGGCAGGCGGACTTACATAGATCCTAAACTATCCTGTAAGACTCATACAGTTGGAAATTTTAGCTAATGAAATTGGATTGGAAGAAATTTCAAGAAATTCAAAATCTCGACAAATTAGGGCAAAAGGGGTAAATTTCGATTTTCTCGATAACCAACCGATGAAACTCAAATATTTTTGAGGGCTTTCGTTTCTTGAGTCACCAACAACAAAAGCCCCCAATAAAAATCGAATTTTTACAGTTGGAAAAAGTTTAATTTGAAGAAAACGAGATATACGAGCAAAAACCTAGGTAAGGAAACCTAAAAACATGAAAACGTAGAAGATATACCTATAGAGGAGGTGTAGACGTCGAAACAAGAAGCACAAACCACCAACGGATCGGAGTTGTCACTGTAGCAACTCAGAGGGACGAGATGAGTCGGAGCGGAGGAGAAAAATGGGAAATGGACTCAGAATCGGAACTTAAAAATCTGATTTTTAGTCTGAGGGTCAGAGAATTCGACCAAAACCATCGACCCACCCATCGACCCCCGCATCGACCCTCGGCTCTCGATAATCTGACAGAGAACTAGGGGTCGCACCCTGGGTCGGACATCCTCCGACCCCCTCATCGACCCCCTGCTCTTGGGAAGAATTAGTGATTCCTCAGGGTCGTAGACTGACGGTCGGACATCCATCGACCCTGCAGTGAAAATACAGCATTTTCGACAGAATGATCTGAAAATTTTGAAATTTGCATTTGTTAGTGGTTTTAAAATATGAGAATGAAGTATATAATGATTGTCTCATGTGTTCAATGATTTTCAGGCAATCCCACTACCAGATTAGATAATAGCTGGACGCAGAGTAACCAGACAAAGCCGTAACTCTATCCCACCACCACCATTTGTGGGGGAAGATAGCCAGACACACCTGAAAACACAGGGGAATACGAACACGGCACCGTCTGTCATTAATGGGAAGACAAATCCTACAAATCTGCCACCTCCACCTACAGACCTGGCTACAGTCGTATTGAACTTGGCCCAACAGCTGCAGCAAATGCAACATGCACAGACTACTATGCAAGCTGCCATAGGCATGACTTTTCCAGCTGCATAGACACCTCCAATGCCAGTAGGACAGGCACGCACAGCTCCAGGGGGAAGTAACACAGTACCCCATGCACCTCAGACTCCCATCATGCAGGCTCAAGTACAAAATCCTGAGGTAGCTCAAGATGGATATCAATACCAACCACCTATGTATGGGGCGTATGTCCCGCAACAACTAGACCACTCCAGACTAGTGGAGCATTTTCTGAAACTGAAGCCCAAAGAATTTAATGGCAAGCCAGCAGATCCTTTATGGCCGCCACACTGGGTTGACAAAATGGAAAGAAATTTTATGATGATGACATAAACGAAGAAGAAAAAGTGATGTGTGCTACCTTTATGCTGAAAGGAGATGCATACCATTGGTGGAGGTCTACCAGGACATATTTATTAACAAAGCACGCCCAACTGACTTGGGATATTTATAAGGAGGCATTCTTTGAGAAGTACTTTCCTATAAGTTTCAGAGATTATATGGAAAGAGAGTTCCTGAGTTTATATCAGGGGCAGATGACCGTGGATGCATATCAACAGCGTTATGAGGAGCTGTTCTTCTTTGCACCCGCCAGTATGCAAGAGGAAAACACCAAGACCCGAAGGTTCGTCATGGGACTTAGGGGAAGCATCCGCGAGCATGTTCTGGGACTTTAAAAGAAAATCTATAATAAAGCGGAAAAAATTGCTCGAGTTATAGAATCGAGCCAGAAGGAGAGTTATTTCATGCAAAACAGAGGTATAAAAAGGCCAGCTGGAAATTCTTATAACGGAGGGAATAACAAGACATTCAAACCCTTTCGTGCTCAAGGCTTTACCGCTGCAACCAAGACTACTCCCGTAGCTCAACAGCAACAAAAGCCAATTACTGAAGGGATAAAATGTTATAACTGCAATCAAGTGGGACATATGGTAAGGGAATGTCCTAAGCCCAAGAAGGAGCTACATCAAGGACGAGTTTACACGGTTACATCTGAGGATGCTGCCGCATCGCCTGATGTGGTCACAGGTATGACTTAAATTTTTTTAGTTAGTTGTATTACATTGTATGAGCATGTAGACTAAACCAAAACAAATCATAGGTATCGTACCTATTAATGGCATTCCCGCCAGAGTACTCTTTGATTCAGGAGCTATTCATTCTTTTATATCTGTGTCATTTGGAAAGAAGCTAAATCTACCCCTTAAATCCTTAGACTACAAACTGCTTGTACGATCACCTATGGGATTAGAAGTGGAGTTAGAAAAAGGTTATGGACCATGTCCAGTTTTTATTGATGAAAAGACTTTGGATGCAACCTTGATCCAACTTGAGATAGCAGACTTTGACGTCATCTTGGGAATGGACTGGTTAGCTCGGCATTCTGCAAACCCTTTGTGTGCCGAAAAGAAGCTGACATTTAAAGACAAAGAAGGAGTAGAGTTCAGGTTTTTGGGAACCAAACTTCCCCATAAACGAAAGCTCATACTCTCTGCATTAAATGCTAGGAAGTGCCTTGAGAAAGGAGCAGTTGGGTATGTAGTATATGTGGTCGACCTTACCAAAGAAGCACCACGAATGGAAGATATTGATGTCGTGCGTGACTTTCCAGATGTATTTCCTAAAGAACTACCAGGATTACCACCCGACCGAGCTACAGAGTTTGTTATAGATCTTATACCTGGAGCCGCACCAGTATCGAAATCACCTTATCGAATGGCTCCTACTGAACTAAAGGAATTGAAAGTACAACTACAAGAACTGTTGGACAAGGGTTACATCCGACCTAGCATATCACCATGGGGAGCACCAGTATTATTCGTAAAGAGAAGGACAGTAGTGTTCGATTATGTATAGACTACCGAGAACTGAATAAACTGACAATCAAGAATCGGTATCCATTGCCTCGGATCGATGATTTATTCGATTAGTTGCAAGGTGCCAAAGTATTCTCCAAGATCGATCTTCGGTCAGGCTACCATCAGCTGAAGATTAAGGATAGTGATATTCCCAAGACAGCATTCAGGACCAGATATGGACATTCTGAATTTTTGGTCATGTCTTTCAGATTGACGAACGCACCAGCAACCTTTATGGAACTTATGAATCGGGTATTACACGATATTTTGGATACGTCGGTTATTGTATTCATCGATGATATATTGGTCTACTCCAAAGACGAGGAAACTCATATAAAGAATCTAAACGCCGCTCTGCAGCAATTACGGAAGGAGAAGCTCTACGCCAAATATACAAAGTGTGAGTTTTGGCTAAAGGAAGTCGCTTTTCTAGGCCATGTTATATCCGTTGAAGGAATTAAAGTGGATCCTAGCAAAATCGAAGCTATTGTGAAGTGGGAAGCACCGAAGAGCGTTGCAGAAATTAGAAGTTTCTTAGGTCTAGCTGGGTATTATCGACGATTCGTGGAAGACTATTCCCGAATTGCCATACCTCTCACCAGTTTGACTAAGAAGGGTGAAAAGTTTGTGTGGACTGATAAGTGCGAGAAGAGTTTCCAAACATTGAAGGCTAGATTGATATCAGCTCCAATCTTGACCATTTCGATTCCAGGACAGCCGTTTATTTTGTACACTGATGCGTCAGGACTGGGATTAGGATGTGTACTTATGCAAGGTGAAAAAGTAATTGCTTATGCCTCAAGACAATTGAAGACACATGAGAAGAACTATCCCACTCATGATTTGGAATTAGCGGCAGTAGTACATGCTGTTAAAATATGGAGACATTACCTGTACGGGGAGAAGTTTCAGATTAAATCAGACCATAAAAGTCTTACTTATCTATTTAGTCAGAAGGAGTTGAATATGAGACAAAGAAGATAGCTGGAATTATTCAAAGACTATGATTGTGATATCCAGTATCATCAGGGGAAAGCTAATGTAGTAGCCGATGCGTTGAGTAGAAAGGCAATGATAAAATCTTAGGGAGAGGTAAACACAACTGCCGCAATGTGTACTACCAGAAAGGTATTCAATCACGGTAATGAGCAGTTTGTAATAAATGCACCGGATGGACCAGCCAACCAAGGGTTTATTCATCGGTTTTCAAATATGTTCGCCGCATTGAAGATTATACCGAATATAATTGATGAAGTAAAGACAGTTATCAAATCAGATCCTTACCTAAGGACGGTACAAGAGGACATTGAAAAAGGTAGGACTATCCCTGAGTTCACTTTGGATGAAGAAAAGGTACTGAAGTACAAACGAAGAATATGTGTACCTAAAATAGAAAGCTTGGACATTAGACATCGATTGATGAAAGAAGCCCATACCACCATCTATTCGATACATCCTGAAAGTAGAAAAATGTATCATGATCTAAAGAAATTATACTGGTGGAGAGGAATGAAAGCAGATGTAGCTAAGTATGCCTAAATTGTCAGAATGTAAAGGCTGAACGACAAAGACCCGCAGGACTGTTACAGCCGTTACCGGAACCAGCATGGAAATGGGACCACATCACTATGGACTTCGTCACAGAATTACCATTGACCCCTCGAGTAGTTGATGCAGTTTGGGTGATTGTAGACCGCCTGACTAAAATAGCTCGCTTTATACCTATACGACCTCAGTATACACTGGAGAGGTTAGCAAAGCTATATGTGGATAACATTGTGCGATTACACGGTGTACCTGAAAGCATTGTGTCCGATAGAGATCCACGATTTATTTTAAAGTTTTGGGAAGGATTGCAAAAGGCTATGGGTACAACATTAAAGTTTAGTATTGCATTCCATCCACAGACAGATGGACAGTCAGAGTGTACAATTCAGATTCTAGAAGATATGCTTCGAGCATGTGTAATTGATTTTAAAGGATGATGGGATGAAAAGTTACCATGGATTGAGTTCGCTTATAACAATAGATATCAGGCTACTATACAGATGTCACCCTATGAAGCACTGTATGGCAAGAAGTGTCAAACTCCTTTGTTTTGGAATGAAGTTGGGGAACATAGTATTGTTGGACCAGAATTTGTTGAAGAAACTTGTCGAGTGGTCGACATTATCAAGGAAAGAGTGAGAACAGCTCAGAATCGTCAGAAGCAATATGCAGATACTCACACCGAGACCTTGAATTCGTCGTGGGTGATAAAGTATTCTTAAAAGTATCGCCTATGCGAGGTTTGAAATGGTTCGGACAGAAAGGAAAATTAAGTCCGAGATATGTCGGACCATATGAGATTCTAGCTAAGCGTAGAAAAGTGGCTTACCAGTTAGCACTACCACCATCTATGTCAAGTGTGCATGACGTATTTCATATTTCCTTATTGAAGAAGTATGTCAAGGATCCGACGCACGATTTGACAATAGACCTACCTGATTTGACTGAAGATTTGACATTTGAAGTAGCACCAACTGAAATCACTAGTCGAAAGGTTCAATGACTACACAACTGTGATATCTATTATGTTAAGGTCACCTGGAGAAGTAGAGATATGGAAGAAATCACATGGGAAGAAGAGAATGCTATGTGAAAGCAATATCCTCATTTATTTTACTCGGAAGGTATGTACAATTTCGAGGATGAAA
This sequence comes from Protea cynaroides, assembly GCA_028583415.1. Lineage (NCBI taxonomy): Eukaryota > Viridiplantae > Streptophyta > Magnoliopsida > Proteales > Proteaceae > Protea > Protea cynaroides. The sequence goes on from CM053275.1 coordinate 40,887,337, forward strand.
TTTTTATATGTAGAGGGAGTTGTAAGACCCGTATCGAACTAACTGGTCTTACCACCTTGAACTAGGTCTACCCATCATGGTCGAGCCAAATGGACCAAGTGCGTGAAGGAGACAATGATCCCAGGTATTAAACTGACCCAAAAACACTAAAATAGGGGGGAGGGTCACACACCCAGCTAGGCAGGGTCGGACCCCCCCAATATAAAACTCAGACCCTGAGTTTCTAACCGGGGGTCGGACAACTTAGAACCAGGGGTCGACGGGATCTCTGACCCCCTCATCAACCCCCCCAGTCTGTCGACAAAAATCGTGATTTGAAAACATTCCAAATTACAATGGGATTCTTTCCTAATCTCAATGGGACTTATTTTGGGAGTTTCTACTCTATAAATAGGACGTCCCTAAGCCTCTTTCACTCCTTTTAAAACCCTAATTGGATTGAGAGAAAGAGAAGAGAAGGAGAAGAGAAGGAGAAGAGAAGAAAAATGGAGAAGAAGACCAAAGAGAAGGCTTCAGAGAAACAAGTCTAATTCTCAGGTATGGATACCATCTCCATGAATTTTTTTAAGACCTTAGAGTTGATAGTGAAGAGAGTATGATCTAAGAGAAATCCAAATCATCCATCCATGGTTAGGTTTCAATGGAAAACCATGGAGGAGATCATTAAAATCATGTAGAGGAATAAAGTATAGTTATAAACCATAGAACATGTATGGAATGGATTATAGAAGCAAGCCATAGGACCCAAATACGAAAGAATGGACTGTAGGATGAAAATCTCGACTAAACCCACGGGGGGTCGCACATGGGAGCGATGGAGAATCGACCCTACCAGACCCTAGCATCGACCCCCAGTGTTCGGGAAGTCCAGAATAGGGGTGGTAGCACCCAGGGTCGATGGAACATCCGACCCTGGCATCGACCCCCAGTTAACATCAAGCTTTAAAAATTAGAATTAATTCTAATTAAATTCTATCGAATTGATTAGGTCTTCTAGTGATATAATAGTGATATTAAGTTGATTCTTAAAGCTTGAAAGAGGATCTGCAATCAAGCAAAGGTGAGGGAACAAGAACTAAACTAATTGGTTAATAATAAACTATTTTTATTTCTTGAGTCCAATGCCATGATTGATTATATGCGTGTATGCTTGTCATGTGCATTTAACATTCATCCAATATTTCTATTATTATTGTTCATGCATATTTAAATTTATTGTTTATAACATGATGATGATGATGATGATGATAGAAATAGACATGTGAATGTATGTGTGTGGTTAGTATGCTTGATGCGAGCGAGTATCAGGGGGGGTGTCATAGGCTGGGCCTCAGCACTTTAGCTCTATCTCTAACTCAAGTCTTGTCCACTGACATCGTCGTATCGCCATTACCTTAGCAGAACTATTACATCGTAGTATATAAGGGGAGGTGGTCTCGGACCGTGTAGTCTCTGACTCTGCCGAGGGGCCTTAGCCCTATCTCTATGGACGTATTGAGGGATGCTGGGGTGAGGCCTTGGATACACTGTTTGGAATTAGGATTGGTTAATTGCTAGCCCAGTTTACAAGCCCTCGCCAGCAGGGGCTTACGTGTTGGTATGGGTAGAGTATCAGGGGAAGTGTCATAGGCTGGGCCTCAGCAGTTTAGCTCTATCTCTATTCCATGGTAGGGTGGATGGGGACGACAATAAACGTTAACCTTTGGGAGGGCCTTCACACCCTATGCATAGAGGCGAGGCGACCATCGAACCTTTCTATAGCGCGTTGCAAACTTATTTATCAGACCACAGATATGAATTGAATTCATGCATATGTTTGTTGCATTGTTTTGTTTGCTCACTGAGCCATGATGTGTGCTCACTCTCTCGACGTCGAATAGTTTAGTTGATAATACAGGTACTACGGTTGAAGACTATATGAATACTTCTATGTATGGGCACGTCACAGCAATGGAAGCTGAAGACTTAGTGGATACGCATGATCCCTCGTGCGAGTGCAACTCATGCGTATTCGATTAGATTTTCATTTGAATTTATTAAGGAAATGTAATTAATATTTTATTTACTTATGTCTCAGTTGATACAACATAAATTGATACTTTATTTATGATTATCACAATTAGATTCCTGAGTTCATTTTTTATTAAGACTTCCACTATTGCGTATTTATTCTGATTATGGTTGTGGATGTGTATGGTTTTATTTTCAATGGACACAGCCTATTAAATATCCTGGTTGAACCGTTGGTTTATTAGCAGTTCATCACACCGTTCTGAATGGTGTAGAATTGGGGTGTGACAAGATCATTTGCAAGGATGAAGGCAAAACACATAAGGTTATCAAATACCCTAACAAAAGTGTTCAATCCACTATGTTTCATTATAGGGCATGGTGGAAGCAATCGAGTATTATTTCATTCTTTACTCTCACCCTTGAAGGACAACCATGTAGTTTTCCTCCCTATCATTGCAATAGCCTACCAACATCCACACCATCTCCTCCCTCTATGCTACCTTTGCTTTCTCCTTTTGCTCCTACAAGCAAGGTTGTCAATATGTTGCCTTTGTTTCTCTCCCCCCACCCCACCTGTTTCTCTCTCCTTCCCTCACTCACTTTGTTTCTCTCTCCCCTCCCCCACTCTGTTTGCACATCTCTCTCCCTTGCTTTCCACTCCATTCTCTTTGCTTCTCTCTTTCTTCCCACTGTCTCCCCTCCCCCCTAGTTTATCTCCTTGTAACCCTCTCTCCCTCATTGATTGATACACACTTTCTCCCCTTTGAATTGTATGATTTTCTCAGGCGAACTCATTTTTCTTAACCATGCAACGACAAAACTTTGGATTGGGATCCTCTATAGTGAGGATCTCACCAACTCAAAGTGGATCGGCATGCATCCTGATACACTGAGAGTGCATCGGGATACATGCCAATCCACTTTGAGTAGGTGGGATCCTCACTACGGAGGATCTTTTTCCCAAAACTTTCGTGATGGTGATAGAAAAGGCACAATTCCTGAGGGATTTTGAATTTCAATACAAGAGAATCTTATATCACGTCAATGCTCCACAAACACCAAGAACTTTTTCAATCCAAGAAAATAGTACAGAATCTAGCTTTTCTTTCTTTTTTTTTTCTTTGACTTCCAAGCAACCTAAGTGTTTTTCCCAAAAAGGAGGATTCATGTCGAATTAAGGCTTGTAAGAAAATATTTTTTTAGTTCAAATCACCTACATGTACAAGTACTCTTCATGGGATCCCATTATCGTCGATGTGGTGTGGGACCCACCTATAGAGTGTGGGACCCACTTGATATAGATGGTGATGGAATCCCAAGGTGGATACAAATACATGTTGGTGAACTATTCTTGAGGTTTTTAGCTCTATCTTTTGGTTCTAAAGGGTCTGCATGTGGCCAGGGAGAAGTTACAAATGCCAAGTTTGGGATACCATTTGCTTCGATTTAAAAATGATAGGTTTGTAAGGTTTCTGTTCTCTCTCTCTCTCTCTCTCTCTCTCTCTCTCTCTCTCTCTCTCTCTCATAATATTTTGATTTTTCCTCAAATCCCTGAAACCTTACTTTTAAATGGATCGTTTTAGCTTTGGTATGTGTTTTATATTAATGAGATGACATTTTTATGTGAATTTCATGGATTGTAAGTTTTGTGTGTATATAAATTTGTATTTATATGTTATTATTCTATTTGTTGAATGCTGTAAATGTTATTGCATAGTAAATATATGTCTGTATTTTCGGTAAAAATGTTTCTATATTAAACACGTATTAAACATGTACGTATTAATGTTGTAAGTGTTTTTAGTGGATTTTCAATCCCCGTATTAAGTTTGATTGCGTTTAATACACATACTTATCCGTACCAAATGTGTACCATTCCCCAAACTTACTATGGTGTGCAAATTTCATACAGTCATTACTATTAAAGCCTCACCACCATTCCAAGACTTATCATCATTCTTTTGGACATCGAGAGGACAAATTGGGCGTCTATAGCCACAAAAGGAAGGTTAGGGGCACAAAATAATATACAAAAGGTATGAAAGGAAACAAAAATCCTTTATGTCAAAACAGATAGAAAAATATGTATTTTTACATATGTAGGAAATTAATTAATAAGATGAAGGGATGGAAAGCTCATCTTCTCTCTCAAGCTGGAAAAGAGATTTTGTTGAAATTAGTCATCTTGTCTATGTCAAACTGTGTCGGTTCGCACTTCAGACTTCCAACTTCTCACCATAATTCCATTAGGAAGGCGGCCACGAGATTTTTTTTGGCAATCTAATGAGAATAAATCTAGTATTCCTTGGATCTCTTGGAAGAGACTGTAAGACCCGTATCAAACTAACCCGGTCTTACCACCTTGAACCAGGTCTACCCATCATGGTTGAGCCAAATGGACCAAGTGCGTGAAGGAGATCACGATCCCAGGTATTAAACTAACCCAAAAACACTTAAAATAAGGGGAGGGTCGCATACCCAGCAAGGGAGGGTCGGACCCCCCCCCCCCAGTATAGAAGTCAGACCCCCAGTTTTATATGGGGGGTCGGACATTTTAAGGACCAGGAGTCGACGGGATCTCCGACCACCCCTATCAACCCCCGGTACTCGGTAAAAACAGAAATTAGGAAACTTTCCTAATTTCAATGGGATTCCTTCCTAATCTCAATGGGACTTATTTTAGGAGTTTCTACTCTATAAATAGGACGTCCCTAAGCCTCTTTCACTCGTTTTAGAACCCTAATTGAATTAAGAAAAAGAGAAGAGAAGAAGAAGAGAAGAAGAAGAGAAGGAAAGAAGAGAAGAAAGAAAAAGGAGAAGAGTTGCAGAGAAGGAGTAATCTTCTCAGGTATGGATACTATTTCCATGAGTTTATAAAGACATTAAAGTAGATAATGAAGAGGGAATGATCTCGGAGAAACCCAAACCATCAACCCATGGTTAGGTTTTCATGGAAAACCATGGGGGAAATCATGAAAGCCATATAGGTGAATGAATCATGGTTCTAGGCCATAGAACATGTGTGGAATGGACTGTAGGAGCAAGACATAGGACCCCAAACATGAAGAATGGGCTGAAGGAAGAAAAATCGACAAAAACCACAGGGGGTCGCATGAGGGGTCGATGGCCAATCGACCCAACCAGACCCTGAGCATCGACCCCCAGTGTTCGGAAAGCCCAGAATAGGGGTGGTCGCACCCAGGGTCGATCATAACTCAGACCACAGCTCCGACCCCCAGTTAACAGCATGGTTTTTAAATTCAGAATTAATTCTAATTAAATTCTATCGACTTTGTTAGGTCCTCTAGCAATATAATAACAATATAAAGGTGATTTTAAATCTTGGAAGAGGGTCTACTAACAAGCTAAGGTGAGGAAACAGGACTCTAAACTAATTGATTAATAACAAACTATTTTTATTTCTTGAGTCCAATGCTATGCTTGATTTTATGCGAACATGCTTGTAATGTGCATTTAACATGTCATCCGATATTTCTATTTAATGTTCATGCATATTTACTTTATTGTTTATAACATGATAATGATGATGATGATAGGAACAGGCATGTGAATGTATGTGTATGGTTGGTGTACTTGATGCTAGCGAGTATCAGGGGGGTGTTATAGGCTAGGCCTCAGCACTTTAGCTCTATCTCTAACTCAAGTCTTGTGCATTAGCATCGTCGTATCGCCATTACTTTAGCAGAACTATTACATCGTAGGGTATCAGGGGAGGTGGTCTCGGTCCTTGTAGTCTTTGACTCTACCGGGGGGCCTTAGCTCTATCTCTATGGACGTTTTGAGGGATGCTGGGGTGAGGCCTTGGATACCATTTGGCATTAGGATTGGTTAGTTGCGAGACCAGTTTGCAAGCCCTCGCCAACAGGGGCTTACGTATTGGTATGACAATGTACAGCAATAAACGTTAACCTTTGTTGTACAATGTTCATGAATTGGGTGCTTGTGAGTCGACGATAAACGTTACCTTCGGGCGGCATCACACACTTGTGTATAGAGGAGGGGTCAATAAACGTTAACCTTTGACCACCCAAACCTTTCTATTGTATATTGCAAACTTTAAACTAGACCAAAGATATGAATTGATTGCATGCATATGTATTGTTGCATTGTTTTGTTTGCTCACTGAGCCATGATGTGTGCTCACCCCCTCGACGTCGAATATTTTTAGTTGATGATGCAGGTATTGCCGTCGAGGATTATGTCAATGCTCCAGTGTACGGGCACATGGCGGCGATGGAAGTTGAAGACGAAGTGGATACGCATGACTCCTCTTGCGAGTGCAACTCATGTGTATTCGATTAGATGTTATTTTCATTGTTTGAATTTAGTAAAGACATGTATTTGATATTTATTTATGTCTTAGTTGACCCAGAATAATTTACTATTTAAATATTAATATCACAGTAGATTCTCAGTTCATTTTACTATAAGACTTCTGCTATTGTGTATTTATTCTGATTATGAATGTGGATGTATGAGGTTTAGATAAAACGGGTATCGTCTGTCTAAGATCCTGGTTGAACCGTTGATTTTTTAGCGGTTCATCACACCATTCTGAAGAGTACGGAATTGGGGTGTGACAACTTGGTATCAGAGCATCTCAAGCCGTATCTACTAACCTAGCATACTTTCACGTCAAATTGTGAACTGAGATAGGGTAAAAGTAAAAACTGTAATATTAACACACTCTAAGCACAATTGATGTTTGAGACCAAATTTGAAAAGAGAATAATGCATCTATTAAAGGGGGAACAATATTAAATACAATGAGAGAGAAACAAACGTATATAAATAGCTAAAGCAGAGTACAGTCCACAACCCGAACAGTTACTCTGTAGTACAATGAAAGAAAATAAATACAATCACGAAGCTGGAGGTGAAAGAGGAGGTGGTGCCTCCCGATCTCTGTCATAATCCTCAGCGTAGACTCTAGTCAACTAGGCTATCTGAGTCTGGGTCACCTGAAGACTAGCTGTAAGATCAGCAACCGGCTGATCAGTCCCGCGCTGAGCACCCAAAAGCTCCTCCATCCGCATATCTGACCGGCGTTGAGCATCCATGAGCTCTCCTACCCTCATGTCTGATATGCGCTGGGCGTCTAGTAGCTCATCCACTCTCACACGTTGAGCGTCTAGTAACTCCCCCATCCTCAGATCAGATCTGCGCTGAGCCTCTCTGATCTCATGTAATATCCCCATCATATCGGGAGGTGGGTGTGAAGGACCAACCGCATGTGAAGGACCAGCCGTGTAAGAAGTACTAGCTCCAGCAGCATGTGTAGGTGAAGGAGGTGGTATGGAGTCCACATCCATGTACAGATGGTCATCATCATCAGTAGGCTCCCTATGAACTCCAGCGGCAGCGGCAGCTGCCTCAGCGTCAGCTATCTCTACGTGAGTGTGAGGGCGCACCATCGCGTTCCTCTCTTCATCGCTGACATGGGAATCCCGCATGCCCATCTTGCAAATAGCCTCCCAATCTAGAGGCGATGAGAAGGATTTATCCTGAATCCCCTCATCCACTAAATCAACCCCCAGGCAAGTAAGCAAGGTAGTGATCATGCGACCGTAAGGAAGGTTGCCGGTGTAACTGGGCAACGTGGCAGTGATCATGGTACGCATAATGATTTATGGAAGGCAGACGGGCTACCGAGTGCATATACAGTATAGGAGATACTGGGTCAGCTGGGAGACCCTCTCGTAATGACCACTCTGCGGTATAAGGTTATGGTGTATGATCTTGCAATACACCTGTGGATCTGAACGCAGATAGCACGCTCTCATCTGCCAGCGATCAGGTCGGATGAGCTAAGTGTCGATCTCGACCCTCATCTAAAGAGAGAAAAACTGGGGCTCTCCAGGAGCACAGAAAACCATGGGGCCAGCATAAGAAATGCCCAGTAGGTCGACCAGCTGCCGATAATCAAACGAGATGTCAACTCCCTTGACGTAGCTCGTGATGCGAAGCTCATTGCCCCTCTCAACATCATTGTAATCCCCCACCACTTGGAGGTTACAATAGAACTGGCGTACCAAATCCGGACGGGTACACGCATCGTAAGTGATGACAGGGAGCCATCCCATATCACCAAATGCTCTCTCTACATTGAACAGGGATAACTCAGCCAAGTTTACCTTACGACCTCCCTCTACCTTCTTGCGAGCGTAGTGGGCATACTGTGCCTCGGTTTCATTGGAACGGAAACGAAGAGGATCACGAACTCTGGGTACTTTGGTACGAGCCATGGTATCTACAAATAAGAAAGAAAAATAGATAAGATGTTAGTAGGGTAGAAAAATCTGAAATTTGGACATTATAACGACGTAAGATGGCCAAAAGCCTCACTTTTTACCCATACACGTGGGCAGGAGGACTTACGTAGGTTCTAACATATCCTGCAATACTCACACAGTAGGAAATCCTAGCTAATGGAATCCAATTTGAAGAAATTGCGAGAAATCAAAAATTTTGACAAATTAGGGCAAAAAGAGCAAAAATTCGAGTTTCTCAATAACCAACCTATGAAACCCAAATATTTTTGAGGGCTTTTGTTCCTCGAGTCACCAATAACAAAAGCTTTCAATAAAAATTGAATTTTTACGACTGAAAAAAGTTTAATTTGAAGAAAACGAGATATACGGGTAAAAACCTAGAAAAGAAAACCTAAAAATAGGTAAAGGTAAGAAGACATACCCGTAGGAATGATGTAGACGTCGAAACACGGAACCAAAATGACCAATGTAGCGGAGTTGCCACTGTAGCAACTTAGGGGAAGGAGACGAGTCGAAACGGAGGAGGAAGAATGGGAAATGAACTCAGAATTGGACCTTAAAAATTTGATTTTTGGTCCGGGGGTCGGAGAATTTGACCCTGACCATCGACCCCCATATCGACCCCCGTATCGACCCCCACCATCAACCCTGCATAGAAAAGACTGTATTTTTCACAGAATGATTTGAAAATTTTGAAAATAACATCGGTAGTGTGCGATTATGTATCGACTATCGGGAGCTGAACAAACTGACAATCAAAAATTGATTTCCACTACCTCGGATCGATGACTTGTTCGATCAGTTGCAAGGAGCAAAAGTATTTTCTAAGATCGATCTTCGGTCAGGCTACCATCAGTTGAAGATTAAAGAAGGTGATATTCCTAAGACAGCTTTCAAGACCAGATATGGACATTATGAATTCTTGGTCATGTCTTTTGGATTAACAAACGCACCAGCAACTTTCATGGAACTTATGAACCGGGTTTTCCACGATATGTTGGATACGTTGGTTATTGTATTTATTGATGATATATTGGTATATTCCAAGGACAAAGAAACCCATATTAAGAATCTAAACGCCACTCTACAGCGTTTAAGGAAAGAGAAGCTATATGCCAAATTTACCAAATGTGAGTTTTGGCTAAGTGAAGTCGCCTTCCTAGGCCATGTAGTATCTGCAGAAGGAATCAAAGTGGATCCCAGCAAGATCGAGGCTATTGTAAAGTGGGAAGCACCAAAGAGCATTGCAGAAATTAGAAGTTTTCTGGGTCTCGCTGGTTATTATCGACGATTTGTGGAAGAATATTCCCGGATTACCGTACCTCTCACCAGTCTGACTAAGAAAGGTGAAAATTTTGTGTGGATGGATAAATGCGAGAAGAGCTTCCAAACCTTAAAGACCAGATTGATATCCGCTCCGATTTTGACTATTCCTGTTCCCGGACAGCCATTTACCCTATATACTGATGCATGAGGACTGGGATTAGGATGTGTGCTTATGCAAGGAGAACAAGTAATTGCTTATGCCTCAAGACAATTAAAGACACATGAGCAAAATTATCCCACTCATGATTTGGAGTTAGCGGCAGTAGTACTTGCTGTCAAGATATGGAGACATTACCTATACGGAGAGAAGTTCCAGATTAAATCGAACCATAAAAGTCTTACTTATTTATTTAATAAAAAAGAGTTGAATATGAGACAAAGAAGATGGCTGGAACTATTGAAAGACTATGATTGTGATATCCAGTATCAACCGGGGAAAGCTAATGTAGTAGCAGATGCGTTGAGCAGAAAGGCAATGATAAAATCTCAAGGAGAGGTTAGCACAACTGCAGCAATGTGTACTACTGGAACGGTATTCAATCACAGCAATGAGCAGTATGTGATAGATACAACGGATGGATCAACGAACCAAGGGTTCATTCATTGATTTTCCAATATGTTCGCTGCATTGAAGATTATACCGGATATAATTGATGAAGTGAAGACAGCTATCAAATCAGACCCTTATCTGAGAATGGTACAAGAAGACATCGAAAAAGGTAGAACTAACCCTGAGTTCACCTTCGACTAAGAGAAGGTATTGAAGTACAAAGGAAGAATATGTGTACCCGAAACAGAAAGTGTGGGCATTAGACACCCACTGATGAAAGAAGACCATACCACCATCTATTCAATACACCCGAGAAGTACTAAAATGTATCATGATCTAAAGAAATTATATTGGTGGAGAGGAATGAAAGCAGACGTAGCTAAGTTTGTGTCTCAATGCCTAAATTGTCAGAAAGTAAAGGCTGAACGACAAAGACCCGCAGGACTGTTACAGCCGTTACCGGAACCAGCATGAAAATGGGACTGCATCACTATGGACTTCGTCACAGGGTTACCATTGACTCCTCGCGTAGTTGACGCAGTTTGGGTGATTGTAGACCGCCTGATCAAAATAGCTCACTTTATACCGATACGACCTCAATATTCACTAGAAAGGTTAGCAAAGCTGTATGTAGATAATATTATTTGATTACACGGTGTACCAGAGAGCATTGTGTCCGATAGAAATCCACGATTTACTTCCAAGTTTTGGAAAGGATTGCAAAAGGCTATGGGTACAACTTTGAAGTTTAGTACTGCATTCCATCCATAGACAGATGGAAAGTCAGAGCGTACAATTCAGATTCTAGAAGATATGCTACGAGCATGTGTAATTGATTTTAAAAGATCATGGGATGAAAAGTTACCACTGATCGAGTTCGCTTATAAACAATAGCTATCAGGCTACCATACAGATGTCACCCTATGAAGCACTGTATGGCAGAAAGTGTCGAACTCTGTTGTTTTGGAATGAAGTTGGGGAACGTAGTATCATTGGACCAGAATTTGTTGAGGAGACTTGTCGAGTGGTCGACATTATCAAGGAAAGAGTGAGAACAGCTCAGAATCGTCAGAAGCAATATGCAGATACTCGATGCAGAGATCTTGAGTTCGTTGTGGGTGATAAAGTATTCTTGAAGGTATCGCCTATGCGAGGTCTGAAATGGTTTGGACAAAAAGGGAAACTAAGTCCAAGATATGTCGGACCATATGAAATTTTAACTAAGCGTGGGAAAGTGGCTTACCAGTTAGCACTACCACCATCTATGTCAAGTGTGCATGACGTATTTCATATTTCCTTATTGAAGAAGTATGTCAAGGATCCAACGCATGTTCTGACAGTAGATCCACCTGATTTGACTGATGATTTAACTTTTGAAGTAACACCAACTGCAATCACCAGCCGAAAGGTTCAACGACTACGCAATCGAGATATCAATTATGTTAAGGTCACTTAGAGAAGTAGAGACATGGAAGAAATTACATGGGAAGAAGATAATGCTATGCGAAAGCAATACCCTCATTTATTTGACTCTGAAGGTATGAACAATTTCGGGGACAAAATTTTTATAAATAGGGGGGAGTTGTAAGACCCGTATCAAACTAACCCAAACTTACCACTTTGAACCAGGTCTACCCATCATGGTTGAGCCAAATGGACCAAGTGCATAAAGGAGATCACGATCCCAGGTATTAAACTGACCCAAAAACACTTAAAATAAGGGGAGGTTCGCATACCCAGCAAGGGAGGGTCGGACACCTCCAGTATAGAAGTCAGACCCCCAGTTTTATATGGGGGGTTGGACATTTTAAGGACCAGGGGTCGACGGGATCTCCGACCCCCCCTATCGACCCCCGGTACTCGGTAAAAATAGAAATTAGGAAACTTTCCTAATTTCAATGGGATTCCTTCCTAATCTCAATGGGACTTATTTTAGGAGTTTCTACTCTATAAATAGGACGTCCCTAAGCCTCTTTCACTCCTTTTAGAACCCTAATTGAATTAAGAGAAAGAGAAGAGAAGGAAGAGAAGAAGAAGACAAGGAAAGAAGAGAAGAAAGCAAAAGGAGAAGAGTTGCAGAGAAGGAGTAATCTTCTCAGATATGGATACTATTTCCATGAGTTTCTAAAGACCTTAGAGTAGATAATGAAGAGGGAATGATCTCGGAGAAACCCAAACCATCAACCCATGGTTAGGTTTTCATGGAAAACCATGGGGGAAATCATGAAAGCCATATAGGTGAATGAATTATGGTTCTAGGCCATAGAACATGTGTGGAATAGACTGTACGAGCAAGCCATAGGACCCCAAACACGAAGAATGGGCTGAAGGAAGAAAAATCGACAAAACCCACAGGGGGTCGCATGGGGGGGTCGATGGCCAATCGACCCAACCAGACCCTGAGCATCGACCCCTAGTGTTCGGAAAGCCCAGAATAGGGGTGGTCGCACTCAGGGTCGATCATAAATCAGACCCTAGCTCCGACCCCCAGTTAACAGCATGGTTTTTAAATTCAGAATTAATTATAATTAAATTCTATCGACTTTGTTAGGTCCTCTAGCAATATAATAACAATATAAAGGTGATTTTAAAGCTTGAAAGAGGATCTACTAACAAGCTAAGGTGAGGAAACAGGACTCTAAACTAATTGATTAATAACAAACTATTTTTATTTCTTGAGTCCAATGCTATGCTTGATTCTATGCGAACATGCTTGTAATGTGCATTCAACATGTCATCCGATATTTCTATTTAATGTTCATGCATATTTAGTTTATTGTTTATAACATGATAATGATGATGATGATAGGAACAGGCATGTGAATGTATGTGTGTGGTTGGTGTACTTGATGCGAGCGAGTATCGGGCTGGGGGGGTGTCATAGGCTGGGCCTCAGCACTTTAGCTCTATCTCTAACTCAAGTCTTGTGCATTAGCATCGTCGTATCGCCATTACTTTAGCAGAACTATTACGTCGAAGGGTATCAGGGGAGGTGGTCTCGGTCCTTGTAGTCTCTGACTCTACCGGGGGACCTTAGCTCTATCTCTACGAACATTCTGAGGGATGCTGGGGTGAGGACTTGGATACACTGTTTGGCATTAGGATTGGTTAGTTGCAAGTCCAGTTTGCAAGCCCTCGCCAACAGGGGCTTACGTGTTGGTATGGCAATGTACAGCAATAAACGTTAACCTTTGTTGTACAATGTTCATGAATTGGGTGCTTGTGAGTCGACGATAAACGTTACCTTCAGGCGGCGTCACACACTTGTGTATAAAGGAGGGGTCAATAAACGTTAACCTTTGACCACCCAAACCTTTCTATTGCATATTGCAAACTTTAAACCATACCAAAGATATGAATTGATTGCATGCATATGTATTGTTGTATTATTTTGTTTGCTCACTGAGCCATGATGTGTGCTCACCCCCTCGACGTCGAATATTTTTACTTGATGACATAGGTATTGCCGTCGAGGATTATGTCAATGCTCCAGTGTACGTGCACATGGCGGCGATGGAAGTTAAAGATGAAGTGGATACGCATGACTCCTCTTGCGAGTGCAACTCATGTGTATTCGATTAGATGTTATTTTCATTGTTTGAATTTAGTAAAGACATGTATTTGATATTTATTTATGTCTTAGTTGACACAGAATAATTTACTATTTAAATATTAATGTCACAGTAGATTCTCAGTTCATTTTACTATAAGACTTCCGCTATTGTGTATATATTCTGATTATGAATGTGGATGTATGAGGTTTAAATAAAATGGGTATCGTCTGTCTAAAATCTTGATTGAACCGTTGGTTTGCTAGCGGTTCATCACACCATTCTGAAGAGTGTAAAATTGGGGTGTGACAGGGACTTTGTCAATCCAATGAGAAGGGAGGCCTTGGATTACGTGATCCCATTCTTTAAAATAGAGCTCTCCTTGCCAAGCTTGCATGGAGGATTTGGAAAAATCCAGCTAAGATTTTCAAATCTTTATATTTTCCTCATACAAATTTCCTTAATGCTAAAATTGCTAGTAATCCCTCCTTGGCTTGTAAAATCATAACTGATGGTAGATCGGTTTTATTGGAAGGTCTCATTTTTGCAAGTTGAGATAGGACATAAGATCAATATTTGGGAGGATCGTTGGATCCCCTCTATCCCCGGTTGGAAGGTGAGTCATCAACGTGCGTATGGCTACTCTCTTAATTTCTTTAAAGATTTAATTGATCCTACTACTCGATCTTGGAATAGGGATTTAATTGAATGTTGATTCCATCCCTAAGTAGCTGAAGCTATTTTGAAAATTCCTCTTAGCATCTTTCCAAAGGAGGACTGTCTTGTTTGGATTGGAGCTAAAGACGGTACCCTTACTGTCACACCCCAATTCCACACTATTCAGAATGGTGTGATGAACCGCTAATAAACCAATGGTTCAACCAGGATCTCTAATAGACTGTGTCCTTTAACTTAAACCATACACATCCACAACCATAATCAGAATAAATACACAATAGCGGAAGTCTTAATATTAAATGAACTGAAAATCTAACTGTGATAATCATAAATAAAATATCAAATTATGTTGTATCAACCGAGACATAAATAGATAAAGTATCAAATTATATTTCCTTAATAGTTCAAATAAAAAAATCTAATAAAAAACACATGAGTTGCACTCGCATGAGGAGTCATGCGTCTCCACTATATCTTCAGCCTCCATTGCAGCCACATGCCCGTACACAGAAGCATTCATATACTCTTCCATAGTGGTACCTGCATCATCAACTAAAAATATTCGAATTTGAAAAGGGTGAGCACACATCACGGCTCAGTGAGCAAACAAAACAATGCAACAAACATATGCATGCATTCAATTCATATTTGTGGTCTGGTATATAAGTTTGCAATGTGCTATAGAAAGGTTCGGTGGCCGCCTCACCTCTATACACGAGTGTGTGAAGCCGCCCAATGAATATCGTTATTGTCGTCCCACATGCATCCACCATGGAATAGAGACAGAGCTAAAGTGCTTAGGATCGCACCGCATCACACTTCCCCTGATACTCTACCCATACCAACACGTAAGTCCCTGTTGGCGAGAGCTTGCAAACTGGGCTCGTAACTAACCAATCCTAATGTCAAACAGTGTATCCAAGGCCTCACCCAGCATCCCTCAATACGTCCATAGAGATAGTGCTAAGGCCCCCCAACAGAGTCGAAGACTAGACGGTCCGAGACCACCTCCCCTGATGCCCTACGATGTAATAGTTCTGCTAAGGTAATGGCGATACGACGATGTCAGTGAACAAGATTTGAGTAGAGATAGAGCTAGAATCTGGTGACCAAGACACACCACAATATCACGTCCTCCCCCTGATGCTCCACTCGCATCAAGCACACTAACCACACACATACATTCACATGCCTATTCCTAGCATCATCATCATCATCGTGTTATAAATAAATAGAATTAAATATGCATGAACATTAATAGTAGAAATATTGGATGACATGTTGAATGCACATTACAACCATACACGCATAGAATCAGTCATGGCATTGGACTCAAGAAATAAAAACAGTTTATTATTAGCCAATTAGTTTAGGTCTTATTCCCTCACCTTTGCTTGAGTGTAAATCCTTTTTCAAGCTCTAAGAATCACCTTTATATCAATAGGAAAATCTAACAAGTCGATAAATTTTAATTAGAATTTATTTCGACAGTTTTAAGCTTGCTGTAAAGCTAGGATCGTAGGATGGGTCGCAGGTAGGGTCGCAGGTTTATGCGACCCCAGGGTATAGGGTCGATGCTAGGGTCTGTTGAATTTATTTCGACAGTTTTAAGCTTGCTGTAAAGCTATGATCGTAGGATGGGTCGCAGGTAGGGTCGCAGGTTTATGCGACCCCAGGGTATAGGGTCGATGCTAGGGTCTGTTGTCCCATCGACCCTAGGTGCGACCGTAGCTTCCTTGGACTTCCCGGGAGCTAGGGGTCGATCCTATGGTCTGGTAGGGTCGATTCCCAATCGACCCTACGTGCGATCGCACATGAGTTGAGTCGACCTTTTCATTCTACAGTCTAATCTTTCATGTTTGGGTCCTTTGGCTTACTTTCACAGTCCATTCTATGCTTGTTCTATGGCTTAAAACTCCAGGTTACCTCCTTACTTTGTCTACCATGATTCCCTCCATGGATTTCGTTAAAATCTTCCCATGGATGGATGATTTGGGTTTCTCCTAGATTATACCATCTTCATGAACTATTCTAAGGTCTTAAACAATTCATGGAAAGCATATCCATACCTGAGGTTTGCTGAGATTCACAGGTTTCTCTGAATTTCTTCTCTTTAATCTTCTTCTCCAACTATCCTTCTCTTCTCCTTCTCTTCTCTTTCTCTCACTTTCTTTTAGGGTTTTAAAAGGAGTGAAAGAGGCTAAGGGTCATCCTATTTATAGAGGAAAACCTCCCAAAATAAGTCCCATTAAGATTAGGAAAGAATCCTCTTGAAATTAGGAAAGTTTCTTATTTACGGTTTTTGTGGGTGATCCTAGGGTCGATGCTAGGGTCGGAGATCCCGTCGACCCTAGGGTCTCAGTTGTCCGACCTTAGGACTAAAAGTCATGGGTCTGATTTCCTGATGAGGTGGGATCGACCCTACCTGTTTAGGTATGCGACCATACCCTCTATTTTACTATTTTTGGGTCAGTTTCATACCTGGTCTTGCTATTTCCTTCACACACTTGGTCCATTTGGCTCGACCATGATAGGTAGACCTGGTACAAGTGGTAGGACCGGTTAGTTCGATACGGGTCTTACACTTACTGTCAAATTTGTGTATCACTTTCTCTCCAATCAGTGAGATATGAAGGATTTAGAGGCTCTTTCTTCATCTAAAATTAAGCAATGACGCATTATTCCAAAAGAAGTTCAGAAACGAATCTGGAGTAGTAAATCCTTGCCAAAAATAAAGTATTTTCTTTGGAAAGCATGTAACCAAGGAATTGCATCCGGAGAAGATCTCATCCAAAGAAATTTTAATGTTGATCCTTCTTGTAGAAGATGTGGATCGGCCTTGGAATCGATGGAGCATATTCTTTTGCATTTCCGTTTGCCCATGTTGTCTGGTTTGGATCCTCTCTCTCTCATAAAGTGTCTATGGAGGAAGATATTAAGTTATATCAATGGATAAGTAAGTGGTCTGGTTTGTTCCAGAATTCTAAGGTTAAGGCGAGAAAGGCTTTCAGTTTGGCTACTTTTATTTGCTGGCATCTCTGGAAAACTAGAAATGATCTTGTTTTTTATTCACACTATTGGACTCCCACTGAAGTTATTTCAAAGGCCAAAACTGCTTTCTTTGGATTTATGAATACCACCATGCTTCCTGCTAATCATATTGTCTCATCCAAAGATATGGTTCACACAATTTCATGGAACCCACCTCCTCCTTGCTTCATCAAGCTAAATACTGAAGCTAGTTTGACTAAGGATTCTAGTGGAGTCGGGTCTCTTTGGTGATCATATTGGTATGGTCCTTAAAGCTTTCTCGTACCCTATTTAATTTGACAATGCTAAGTTGGGTGAAGCTGTTGCTCTCAGGATAGCTATTCAAAAAGCCTTGGAGCTAGGATATTCCAATCTTCTTGTTGAATCTGACTACAAAGTTGTGGTTGACATTCTCACGCCCAAGAAGTTTGGGTACGAGGTCTCCATCCAACCCATAGTGCAAGATATTTTGTTTCTAGTTTCTTCTTTTGATTCTTGTTCTTTTGCCTTTGTTTCAAGGGGAGAGCTAATATTGCTGCTCATACCCTTGCCCGGAAAGCCTCAACCATTTTGGGGTTGGTTGATTGGCTACCTTCTATTCTTTGGCTTTATGAAGTTGTTGTAAATGAAGCCTCATCTTTTTTCCGAAGTATAATTCAATAGTTTTTCTTCTTACGAAAAAAAGAAAAAAAAATCTGCCAGTATGTAAGATGGGTTTGCAATCAATTGAAGTTTTCTGGAATATACCAGTTAGTTAAATGAATACTGCGAGTTGTCTCATGCCGTAAATAAATTCAAACACTCAAGAAATCCATTGAATTGACAGATTAAAGACCAAACTCGAAATTGTAGAAATTTGATCATGTACAAAAATTGTCTCTGTTTTGACCTTCTATTTATGATATGACATCAAGCTCTATATTAATTGTAACTAGCACCATTCTTTGCTTCGCAATAAGGCTAAAGCAGAAATGAAAATTTTGGATAAGTAGCCCCCCCATGTTCGGAACATAAAAACAGTTTTTTCGCATTGCAGGAGTAAAGCTACCCCTCCCAAAAAACCCTACGCCTTTTTTTTAAATAATCCCATGGTCGTCAACTCACCTATTAACTTACAGTTCAATTGGAATTAGAAAAATGGTATAACAAAGCTTTCAAACTTTAGGTCTCAAACTATGGAGATTCATGCCTATTCAGGTATAACGCTTCCATCTCATGGTCATGTTGGTAGGCATCTATGCCCGTTCCTTTCCACTTCTGTCAACCTGCTTGTAATCTTTCAAATAAGTATTCAAATTTCAAAATTCACGATTTTATATTTCAGCATTGCCATGCATCTACCGAGAAACAAACCACACTGGAGAAATCTATCAGCTGAAAAATATAAATCTAAATCTTTCTTGAGCATGCCAAGAAAAACTTTTTTCAATACAAAATTAGGGGGGTTGGGGACGGATTATCCCTAACATTGTGCCAGATTTCACTTACATGTGGGAATTGAAAATACATGTGTGAGAGGACTGAAATTTTATATTCTTACGGGTCATACTATTCTTCAACTTTCATGCTAATTCCAGTTTATGATATCATGAATCTATATAGAGGCTGCAAATTTTAGATTTCAAGAAAACCCAATTGAATGAGATGGCATTAGGCAACATAGGAAGTGATTACCCATAGAACATGAAAATATATATAAATGCGAATTTAAAAAAAATAAAGATGGACAATAGTATGCCACGACTACTAAGAAAAGACACAGAATGACATAAAATGATGGAAGTCCCTATTAATGCTGGGTGCAATCAGTTGGCTTGAAGGAGACTGTCCCACCTTCATGATCATATCCAACTAAGAAGTTCATCTGAGCTATGTTACCAAAGATGGCCAGACCGAGACCCCCAACAGGGACGAAGGAAAGACACACAACGCTGTCAGAAACTCTAACAAAAGTGTTCACTGGATTCAACTTCACATCAGCACCAGAAAAATGAACAGTGACCGGAAGACCAATATCCTGATCAGTCTCATAGCATAAACTGAGCCCCCCTTGTGGCTCAGTGGGAGTAAGATCAATAGCATTCTTCAATGTAGATTCAAGCTCATCATAAAAATCTGATGGCAGCAAAGTCAAAGTTGTCCCAGAATCAATGATTATATTACCTTCTTCAACATTCCCATCAGCTGCTTCCAATGATTGCTTGTATCTCAACCTTTTGGTTCCAACACTAACACCTTCTATGGTTAGGTAATAAAAGGTATTAGGAGATTTTGACACTAGAGGAGTTGAAACCACACCAGTTCCAGAAACTATAGCATCAGCACCAAAACTCAATGTGCTAGTCACATTCTCAACTGTATATGGCACCAAGCAGTAAGCGAATTTGCCATTAATTGTTGAACCCAGTTGAGAAATCAAGGATAGAGGACCACCACCAAGACCTATCAGACCCGACCCATGTTTATCAAATGTACCTTGATTATTGTGTCCACAACCAAATACTTTCTTTGGTAAGGATACATAACGGCCAGAATTTGAATTACCCAAGGTGAAAGTGTCAGAAGCAAGATTTCCATTAGTGAAAGATTGATCACCATATGCATATGAGTATTTACAAACATCACTACTACAAGTACTCTGACCTCCTAGATCTTCACAAAAGCTTGCATCACAAGCAAGATTGGTATAGGTTGATGAGCTTTCGGGATCAAAGAGAGGGGCTACTTGCTCGTAACAATCTTGACAAGGCTTACACTGAACCCAATTAAGATCACTACCAGTATCAGCTATAGCCAATACATCAACTGGTGGAGTTCCAATGGAGATTTTCATTAGATACTCACCATTGTTAGAAACCACAGTTGATGAGACATCTTTTCGTCCTTGCGTGAAGTGATCTATACGGGCTATTGAACGGCGAAATGCATTCTCCCACCGTTGCGAAGGATTGTAAAATGGAGAGAGCAACGAGTCACGATGGATGAGATCGATACTGAAACCAACTCCATTGCTGGCATTGATGAGAGAGAGGGTTGAAAGATGGACCAGAAAGAAGAATGAAACAAAGTTGATGAGAAAGGTTGCCATGGCGAGAGAATGAGATGAGATTTGGTACTGTGATTGCTGAATTTATAGATGGAGAATGGGAAGACGTTACAAAGTAAATCCATGGAATATGAAGATCTTTGCTGGAATTTCAACAGATTTCCTTAATTGTTTGGATTCAATCCTGAATATTTTCTATCGACTGCTAAGACACCGATCAGGCACAGGTCACCTTCATTGAATGAAAAGGAAACTTTGGTAATTAATCATTATCATAAATGGTAAAGAAAGATTTAAGGATTAATAGTATTGATTCAGAGTCTCTGACAGACGTTGGATTGGCATCGGTTTGGATCATAAGCTCGTTGATGAAGTAGATGAAAAGGATGTGTACAGATCACCTATGAAAGATTTGAGAAAGATTTGAGGATTAATAGTATTGACTCTGAGTCTCTGACAGACGTTGGATTGGCATCGGTTTGGATCATAAGCTTGTTGATGAAGTAGATGAAAAGGTTGTGTACAGATCACCTATGAAAGATTTGAGGATTAATAGTATTGATACTGAGTCTCTTACAGATGTTGGATTGGCATCGGTTTGGATCATAAACTCGTTGATGAAGTAGATGAAATGGTTGTGTACAAATCACCTCCTACCCCCGTGTATCCTTTATGAGGTGGATTCCGTATTTTATGGACAATGACTCCCTCCCACGGAAGGTAAACTTACGCTGCAAAAGAACTGTGGCTTTATTATGGTCCATGCTTCTCGCAACTCACAAGTACACATACGTCACAATACGTTGAACCTTTGTTAAGGGTGAATTTTTTGGTCGCTTTCCCTAATCGTAACCGTTAATCAGGAATGGATGATCTTTCTCTTCACGCACCCCATATATGGTATATCTGGTATTTATGATTGGGGATTTGGTGGGACCAATTCCTCTCCCCACATGGGTCCCTCCCTATGATCCACCGTGGTGTTAACGGGTCAGTTTCAGTCCGGCTCAAGTCGGTTCGGGCTTCTTATGATTATCCTGAAACTTGTCCAATAAGATATTCGAGATGGGGTGAGCTGCACTGTACACATAGTTAACAAGCCGGTTTGGTGTCAGTTTGTTATTAGACTGGCTTAATAGAATTTTATCGATCTACTATCGGTTCAGTTTCGATTTACTATATGTATATGTAGTAAAAAATTTGGATTAATGAGGGTCATTATAGGCTAGTTTGGTTTCGTTGTTGGTTTCCTATATATATATATATATATATATATATATATATATATATATATATATATATATATATATATAATATTAGCTTAATGGACTCTTATCGGACTGGTTTGGTTTCAATCTTATTCGTCCGGTTTGTTTCAGGCTTATCAATTGGTCCGGTCCGATTTTGGTTCTTCATTGGACTCTAAAAACACAATCCAAATCCTATCCATAAGATTCAGTTTCGGTTTAATCCAGACCAAATAGGGTTGGTTCGATTTGGGTTTTGGTTTTCAGTTTGGGCTCAATTTTGACACCTCTACCCCATGGGTATGGGATCCACTTTTGGAGTGTGAAACTCTGAGGACATAGATGGAGCTCATGGGGAGGGTCCTACAAGCCAACCAAAGAAAAAAAACTAGGCTGGTTTTTTTTTTTTTTTTCTGTGGTCTGCTGTTAGGCTTGGCCTAGGGTTGGCATTTTGGGGACCCCAAAACCAATGTTCCACAGTATAATCTATGAGTCCAGATCACCTGTACTCTAATACGCTCTTTGGACGACAAGTGTCCTATGGAGTTAATTGTGCTAACTTCTGTTAGCTAATTAAATTCTATTTTTTTAATTCCTTTTATTTAGGTAATTGATTTGATGAATTGACAATCATGTTTTTAGGTTAGTAATCTATTAGAAATAAAAATCTTAACCATTTTTAAGGTAAATAAATCAATTAGAAATAAAACTCTTAACTATTTAAAAAAAAAAATTAGAGATAAAACTCTAATAAAACTCACGATTAGAGCTTTATCTCATTAAAAAAAAAAAAACAAACAAAATCTATTAGAAATAAAATTCTTAACCATTTTTAAGATAAATAAATCAATTAGAAATAAAACTCTTAACCATTTCTTGGTGTTTGGCTCTTTCCAATAGAAACTTGTACTCATAATCATTTGCAACCAAAAACTGAAATGGCAAAGATTGGTAAAGAGTGATAAACGCAAGTAATGGATAAAAGATAATAGAAATTAAAAAAAAAAAAAAAAAACAAATTAACTCCGAGACAAAGTTTGAAGAAAATTTTTTTTTTTTTCTATTGAAATAAAGCTCTGTTGAATTAAAATAACAAAATCTATAAGGGAAAAAAAAAAAAAAACGTTGAAGAGAGAGAGAAAAGGGAAATCACATTTTTTTTAATGAGATAAAACTCTAACCGTGAGTTTTATTAGACTTTTATCTCTAAGTTAAGAGTTTTATAAGAGTTTTATTTCTAATAGATTACGTTTTTTTTATAAAGCTCTAATCGTGAGTTTTATTAGAGTTTAATCTCTTTCTTTTTTTTAAATCATTAACAATTTTATTTGTAATTGATTTACTTACCTTAAAAATGTTTAAGATTTTTATTTCTAATAGATTACTTACCTAAAAAACTGTGATTGTCAATTCATGAAATCAATTACCTAAATAAAAGAATTAAAAAAAATAAAATTTAATTAGCTAACAAAAGTTAGCACTGTTAACTCCATGAGATACTTGTCGTCCAAAGAGGGTACTGGAAGAGTTATTACACTTTTAGTAAGTGCAGGTGATCCGGACACCTGCTTGTACATGTACCGTTTATGCATCCCATCACCGTCGATGTAGTATGGGACCCACCTCTAGAATATGGGATCCATTGAATATGAACGGTGATAAAATCTCAGGAAAAAATAAAAGGATTCACATCGTCTCCTCCCAATGATTTTGGGAGGACATGGCAACCTATCTCGGATGACTGCCACATGGTTTTCGGGTGAATTTGAGACCCACGTCTGAGCCAACAACCCCTGTCGGCTCGACTTGTCGGCTGGGTGTCGGCTCAGATGTGAATCTCAGATTCACCCGAGAGCCATGTGATAGTCATCCGATATAGGTTGCCATGTCCTCCCAAAATCATTGGGAGAAGACGATGTGAATACAAAATAAAAGTACATATAGTTAAACTATTCTCTAAAAATACGAAGATGATTGTCTTAATATGCGGACTATATTTTGTGGAGATTAATCCCTGACCACCTTGATACGCTCCTACTCCAAAGGAGGACTTTCCAATCCACGTTTTAATTTGATTGGCCATACATATTAATCTTGAGAAACTATCTTCTAGAGAAAGAAGCCCAGAAGCTGAAGCCAAATATGCACGTAGTTGAAATTCAAATTTAGTGAATTTTATTTTATGATGTATCTTGTTGTAACTAGAGTGGTGAATTAAGAAATTCTAACTTTTTTTTAATTGTCTCTTGTTTTATTTTAAAAAATAACATCAAGTCAACAGAAAAAAAAAATGATTTTCCAAAATAAGTTGAAAGTGATTTACCAACTTTTTAATTGCCATGCATATATTTTAAGTATACATGTTGTCATATACGGGGGTCATACACTCACCAGTAAGAGGAAGACATGTGTCAAAAGGGTTCATCTCTAATGGTGTGCCATGTGTCACAAGGTTGATGCTAATCGTGGGCAGATACCGATGTACAGACGGCAAGCCCGAGTTCCACTAATGACCGACTTCACGAAGAAGGCCCAGTCTATCTATGTCCGCCGAGGGTGGAGATATAGAAGGAAAGAATGCATAGATTCATGGAGATACCGTGATCTATGCCGAACTAGCAGCCTACTCGAGCTATCAGGAAAAGGTCGAGAATGACCATCCTCGCTGCAAGGTGGCCTACACGGTAACCGAAACTATGAGAGCTCCCTCCAAGGAAGGATCCAATCCCAAGAAGGAAGGTCTGGCTTTACCTAAGATCCAAGGGTCAAGGTCGACAGATGAATATGGAAGTCATAGATCAAATGGCCTATGCTGACGGACATACAAGGAAATATTGCTGGCCTCCCTCACAAGGCAATGGTTGTGCCTTCCGAGCTGACCGCCCACCATAAATGATGCTTCTTACCATTTATGTACACACCTACCACTCCATGTCTATAAGTACAGATTCAACAAAGGTAAACGGATCGAATTTTTCCCACTCTAACCATACTTTACAACTTTTCTAAAGCCTATTGTCAGTCCCACTTATTCAAAAGAGTAGCCACGCTTTGTGCCTATTACATACTGTTTGCCGTTGAACTAACTTAAGCATTGGAGTGGTCTAAGAGTTATCCAACCCGACCCCACTTTGTTGTTCTGCCTTCATGCGTGCAGATACTGACGGGCCAGAAACTATCCAGTTGAAACAGCAATAGTTTGGCACCCAGCATGGGGCCCTAGATAGTCTTGTAAGAGGAAGGGCACAACATTCAACTTAAAAGAAGAAAAACTCAACTACCTGAATGCCGAGAATGACTCGCAACCCATCTGGCCTCTTGAGAAGAAAGTCAAACCCTTATGTAAAACATACAAATGATCAATCTAGAGACACAAGAGTAGTCCCAAAATAGTCGATGATCTTACAAGAGCACATCACCTTGTGAGGACCTGTCAATTTATTTGAAAATTTAATTATCCTCATTTTTATATTTGAGTTTACATGTTGTGAAACTTGTCTACCCTCATTACACTCAAACTGGGATCTGAAAAGTTCTCACCTTCGGATCCATCCACTCATACCAGTGGAGGGTAAGCAGACTAGAGTCGCCACCTAGATAAGGTCTAGGACCTATAAATGATGTCCCTCAGTGGGGGGACACTAATGACTCACACAAATGGAATGACTATATTGTCTCACCAAAGGTGGGTAAGTACCAAATTACTAGTTAGGAAGGTAGATTCAGATGATTCTAAGACCTTTATTCTTCATTCATGATGTTCTACAAAGTGGACGTAAAAAATCTTGGGTAGAAGTCACTAGTGGGTCCCATGCAAGCTTTCATGCAAAATTATCGTTAGAACTTCAAAGCTTCATATCTTTTTTGTTCTACGTCGGATTCAGACGATTCCAAGGCCATTGTTCTTCATTTGTGATGTCCTACAAAGTGGACGGGGAAAATCTTGGGTAGAAGTCTCCGGAGGGTCCCATGCAAAATTACATATGCAAATGGTCATTTAATATTCAAAAAATTCATATTTTGATCATCCCATATCCAAATCAATTGATTTAAGTCTCATTATGTTCCTTTTTTAGTGCTCTACAAAGTGGACGTAAAATATTTCTGGTAGAAGCCTCCAAAGGATCTCATGCAGATGCTCAGCCAAATTATTGATAATTGGCCTACTTAAACTTAAAAAATTCATAGGTTGGTCATTTTATTTCCAAATGAGTTGATTCAAGCTCCAATATTTCTCATTTTTAATGTTCTACAAAGTGAACATAGAAAATGTAGAGCAAAAGGCTATCGGAAAATTTCGTACGAAATGACAACGGAAGTGGCCCATGAAATGATAAAGAGAGAAAACCCAGTTAATTTCAGTCAATCCAGTCAACTCAACTCAACCCAAGCTAGTCTTGGCCCAACCCAGTCAATCTTTGTCAATCCAGACCGATTCACGTTGGCGCTTATGCATGTATTTCTTTTATATATTATTTATATGTTTATATAAAATATATATTAGAATATATCATATAATATATACATATGTCTTATATGTGTATTATATTATATATATTAATATATTAATATATTATATACTTATATGTTTTATATAAAAAGGAAGTAGGATCTGAATAAAATCTAAAAGGGAAGGATGAGAGAGAGGAGAAAGAGGAGACGTGAGAGAGAGATTAGGGTTTTTTTCTTTTTGAAAGGAAATCAAAGAGATTGAGAGAGAGAGAAAATCTCGATTTTGGAGTAAATCTAAATGAAATTAAGGAAAAAAGGGATAGAGAGGAGACGTAAAAGGAAAGGGGAATTGAGGTTTTCTAAGGGAATCAAAAAGATTTTGTTGGAGAAAAAAAAAAGGAAAGAAGAGGAAAAGAAAAAGAGGAAAAATGTGAGCTTTTCTAAGGGAATCAAAAAGATTTTGTTAGAGAAAAAAAAGGAAAGAAGAGGAAAAGAAAAAGAGAAAAAAACGTGAGCTTTTCTAAGGGAATCAAAAAGATTTTGTTGGAGAAAAAAAAGGAAAGAAGAGGAAAAGAAAAAGAGGAAAAACGTGAGCTTTCTCAAAGGGCTCGATTTTGGGAGAAAAAAGAGGGAAGAAGAGAAAAAAAAGGGAGAAAAACGTGAGCTTTCTCAAAGGGCTCGGTTTTCGAAGAAAAAAGAGGGAAGAAGAGAAAAAAAAAAGAGAGAAAATGTGAGCTTTTCTAGGGGGCTCGGTTTTGGGAGAAAAGAAAGCCAAAGAGAGGAGAAGAAGAAGAGCAGAAGATTCAGGGATCTGCAAACCCGGTAAACCCTCTCCTCTTTCATTCTTGTTATTATCAATGCTACCATTCACTTACCTAATCCTGTGTACCACTGTAACATCCTATCACCTGCAGCCATTATCCCAACCTGCTACTCCATATCCATTGCAATCTCCCTTGATCCGTAATTTTATCACCTAATCATCTCTCCCATGAAATTGAGCTTTTGGATGATTATTTTTGTTTGATCATGTGATGCCATGAAATTGAGCCATTGAGGTTAATCTAATAATGATGTGATTTGAGCCATTGATGTTAATCTGATAATGATGTAATGTTAAATTTAATTTGAGCCATTGATATTAAATGAATCTTAATTTGATTAATTGTGAGCCATATGATTCGAAATCTTAAGTTGATTGATCTAGCCTTTGATTTAGGTTTTTCTTTAAGTAATTGATCATGGCCTCTGATTATGAATTTTTATGAGATAAAATCTGGCCATCGATCTTGGATGCTTTAATGATAAAATCGGGCCATTGATCTTGGATGTTTGAATGATCAAATCTGGACCATGGATTTTAGATATGTTGATGCTTGATCCAAACCATTGGACCTTCATTATGAGTGTCTTAAATGAATCTTAACCGTTGGATCTTTACTATGAATGTTTTAAATGCGTCTAAACCATTAGATTATCATCATGGTTGATTTTAATGCATCTGAACGGTTAAATTACCATCAATAGTGATTTATACCATTGAATTTTTCATCGTGAGTGTTTTTAGATGCACTATCATGTTTGGATGCTCATTGCCATAGTTGGATGCTTATTGCCATGTTGGATTACTACCACTGCTATAGTTGGAATGTTCTCATTCACCATATTTTGTCTTGGAAAGAGATAAATTGAAAAATAGTAATTAGGGTAGAAAACCCTAAAAAACGGAAAGAACAACAATTAGGGTAGAAAATCCTAAAAAATGGAAAGAAAATAACAATTAGGGTAGAAAACCCTAAAAATGGAAAGAAAATAGCAATTAGGGTATAAAACCCTAAAATAGAAAAAAAATAACAATTAGGGAAGAAAACCCTAAAAATGGAAAGAATGCAGTAATTAGGGTAGAAAACCATAAAATGAAAAGAAAATAGAAATTAGGGTAGAAAACCCTAAAATGGAAAGAAAATAACAATTAGGGTAGAAAACCCTAAAATAGAAAGAAAATAACAATTAGGGTAGAAAACCCTAAAAATGGAAAGAATGCAGCAATTAGGGTAGAAAACCCTAAAATGGAAAGAAAATAGCAATTAGGGTAGAAAACCCTAAAATAAAAATAAAATAACAATTAGGGTAGAAAACCCTAAAATGAAAAGAAAATAACAATTAGGGTAGAAAACCCTAAAAATGAAAAGAAAATAACAATTAGGGTAGAAAACCCTAAAAAATAGAAAGATTAGGGTAGAAAACCTTAAAAATAGACAGAATGCAGCAATTAGGGTAGAAAATCCTAGAATGAAAAGAAAATAGCAATTAGGGTAGAAAACCCTAAATATGGAAAGAAAATAGCAATTAGGGTCTTGCCATGCTTAGAAGATAGCATACTAGATCATGCCACATAGGCTCTTGCCTTATTTGCAATACATGCCATATTTGAAAGATTTTTAAACAATCTTACTGTATGTAAATTTCTTGCCATAAATGTTTTATGTGTCATATTTAGATAGAATATTTTATTTTTTAGCAATAACTTAATTTATGCAACACCCTAGTCAAACTGCCAAATCTGTACACTTCTAGACGACAATCTAGGTGTGGGGACGTGCATTTAGGCACCCACATTCTTGGGAAGGGCATAATGGGGATAATAAAAACCTTAATAAAGAAATTGAATGCCTTGCCAAACTTTCCAAAATTAGAATGCAGGATGAAAAGGGTGATTTATGTAGATTTTGCCCCTCGGCAAACCCTAAACCTAGAACAGGTTCTCAACCCTAAACCTAGAATAGGTTCTCAGTCCCAAACCTTGAATAGGTTCTCAATTCCAAACCTAGAACAGGTTATGCCCGAACTACACGGATTCTGATTCCTAGGTCAAATCCTAGGATACGTAAGCTATTTGGGAGAAACCCAAATTCGGATCCACACCTTAGTCCACTCGGACTACCCATAGATCCACTAGGATATTCAACCATTTCAATCCAAGCCCCATTTTGACCCAAATAGGGTTATCCAAGTTCGAACTACGCGGATTCTGATTCGTAGGTCAAACCCTAGGATACGTAGGCCATTTGGGAGAAACCCAAATTCAGATCCACAATTTAGTCCACTCGGACTATCCATAGATCCACTAGGATATCCCCCATATTTTAACCCAAGTAGGGTTATCCACACCTTAGTCCACTCGGATTATCCATAGATCCCCTAGGATATTTATTCACACCTTAGTCCACTCGGACTATCCATAGATCCATTAGGATATCTATCCATATTCCAATCCAAAAGGAGTGATCCAAACCTTAGTCCACTTGGACTATCCATAGATCCACTAGGATATTTTTTCATATTTTGACCCACATAGGGTTATCCACATTCCAACCCAGAATGGGTTATCCATATTTCAACACAAATAGGGTTATCCTTAGATCCACTAGGACTATCTATCAGTCCACATGGACTATGCAGATCCTAACCCATAGGGTTTTCTCAACCTTTCAAGCATAAACTTCAACTTGAACAAATAAACTTAATCATGCACAAGCATAAATCACATCCATAAACTTTAATCACACCTGAACTACGATGGTGCACCTGATTTTTGGAATAATTCCGTGATACGTAGGCAATCTGATGGATACAGAGTCGGTTCAATGATATTAAACCACTTGGTTTGGTTTGGTTTAACAAATAGAGTCTAGCATAGGAAAGGTATAGGAGATC
The DNA here is from genome assembly GCA_028583415.1 of Protea cynaroides. Taxonomy (NCBI): domain Eukaryota; kingdom Viridiplantae; phylum Streptophyta; class Magnoliopsida; order Proteales; family Proteaceae; genus Protea; species Protea cynaroides. The sequence continues at coordinate 40,917,240 of CM053275.1, forward strand.
GATTTCGATCGGGCGGTTTGGGTGTCTAACCCCTTCCCATAATCGTAACCTGACGCTTACCCAATCTCTGATGGATCAGAAATCCAATCTAAGGGTCATGAGTCAATCGAAGTCTTACCTTGGGGTGAGATTTCACATTTCTAAGGTCCTAGACCTTAATCTAGGTGGCAACTTCTAAAGATTTCTATCTTTGTCCTCATAGTGGCGACTCCACTGGGGATATAAACGTCAAACTCCTAAATGAAAACTTTTTCTTGTGTGAATTGGATGCTAGATTTTAGGATACTATATTTATGCTTGTATAATATTGCTTTGAGGGGGGAATGGGTTCAGTCACACATTCGTGCGAGTAGTCGAACCGGTTTCCATGCATATGGGGTAGCCCGCTAGGCGAAACACACAGCCTTGGCCTGTACTTTGTGAGACCACGACCAGCGAGCAGCCTCTAACGAGCGTTTCTTGGGTCCACCTGGGAATGCGTTATGCTACTCCACGTCGCTTGGATCCTTGCAACATAGTATATAAAGGGAATAGGGGCCCATTATTCATCGAGCTTTCGGTGATAAGTTACCCCATCCTTATCAAGGTGGCCATTTCTGTCCTAACCCAGATTGTAGCCCAATGTTTGTTATGTAAGACCCGTACTACGTAAATCCGGTCTAAACCTTGGTTTTGAGTCGTAGCAGGTCTTCCGATCATCACCGGGCCAGACGGGACGAGCGGATGACAAACAGGTATGAAATCAGACCAAAGTCGATCAAATCAACATGATTTTATGTTGACCGGTCAATGGTACCGGTCTTGGTACTGGTCGACCGGTCAGCTCTGCGCAGCTGAATGTGGAAATTCGGAAATTGACTTGTGAGGGTCCCAATTTCCTAATTTCGAATCCTAAGACTTTCCTAATCCTAATAGGGTTACTAAACCCTAATTCTAGCCTATAAATACACCCTTAAACCTCCTCAAATCCTTTCCATTATCTCTCACAAACCCTAGAGAAGAGGAAGAGGTTGGAAAGGAGAAGGAGCTAGGAAGAAGAAGAAGGTGCCGCCATTGCCGTTCGACGAAGCTCACTCTACGCTAGTCAACGGTAAGTGTTTGAATCAATCTTCTTACCCTATGTTAGTTGTGTGGGTGGATCAATACCATGCGAAATAGGTATTGATCTAAAACCCTAAATTGGCCAATAAACCCTAAGTTGCCGTCAAACCCTAGATTCGAGTTTCGAGATGATATTAATCGAAATAAGACTTGAATGAGTTGGGGATAACTCTAACTCCAAGTTTAGACTTAGAATTGATAGGAGAAACCTTGGAAATCCAGGGAGGATGATCGTCGGCAGTTGAAAAACCCATGTATGGTCTTCCGGAGACATATCAGTCGACTATACCGGTTGCACACAGTGCGACCGGTATGTTGCCACCGGTATCCCTCGGGAGGCTGGTCTGTGGGGACCGGCTGACCATACCGGTCGCCAGTCTTTCCCACAGAGCTGCGACCGGTACATGCCACCATTCAGTTCTGTGAGGGTATTTTGTGACTTTGTTGGGTTCCGACCAACATGAAACCCTAAGCAATATATTCTAATGAAACCCTAATAACATTGTAGGACTTTGTGACTTTTCGTTTGGATCTTGCAACGTGGAGCAAGCTAACAAACGAGCGTCAGGTAAGGGAATCTGACCTAAACCTAATAATTAATGGACAGTAAGTTGTTGTTAATTACCTGAATATATATGATGTGATGTTTGTGCATATTCACATGCCATCCTTTACTTTCAGTTATTATTATTGTTCATGCATTGATAGGATGTGATTGTTAAGCATGTGATTATTTTCGTTAGTGTGTGGAGTGGGGCATGGGCCTGAGATCGCTCCTCACACTAGCACCTTTTGTAGTATTCTGTCTTAACATGCTTGGTACGGGTGGGGTATCAGGGGAAGATCGTGGTACGGTGGTCTCCGATATTGATGTTGGCCTGGCCATGGTTATGTGGCATTGTGGTTTCCGAGTCGACGCTGGCTTGTCCACGATGCTTTAGCTCTATCTCTATGCCATAGGGAGTTATGTTGGGATAGGGTCTACCTGCGTATTGTTTCTATCCTAGTGGGTTAGTTGCGGATAGGGCATCACGGGAGGTGTGGGAATGCCTTAGCTCTATCTCTATGCCGTAGACGGCTGTGCTGGGATAGAGCATACATTGATGACATATAGGATTGGTTAGTTGCGAGCCCAGTTTGCAAGCCCTGGCCAGTAGGGGCTTAGGTACTGGTAAGGGTAGAGCATCATGGGAGGTACGGAGGTATCTTAGCTCTATCTCTATTCCATGATGGGTGCATGTGGGCCAATGGGGGTGTGATCCATGAGGTGCCACACACTCATGTATAGAGGTGCAGGGGCCACTAAACCTTTCTATAGCACATTGCAAACTTAAAACCAGACCACAGTATAAAATTGATTGTTACTCATGCATAATATTGTGAAACTGTCTGATTGTCTTACTGAGCTAAGTTGTGAGCTCACCCTTTGTACGTACATTGTTTTTAGATGTTGATGCAGGTTACACTGTGGACGACTATATGAATGCTCCGGTGTATGGTGGTATTGCGGCGTTGGATGTACAGGCAGGAGAGGACGAGCATGACGCTTCATGCTAGTGCCCTTTCTGCGTGTACCTTTGATTTGACTTTTATTTATTTTTATTATTTTCGGTTGGATTAAAGTGATGTAATGGTATTATATTTATGATTTGGATTTAAATAATTGGATACTTATTTAATTTATCAATAGATACTCAGTTCATTATATTTTAAAGGCTTCTGCTGTACTATTTATATTCTGATTGTGGTTATGTGTAATGGTTTGTATGGGTGGACACGGCCTATTCGAGATCCTGGTGTGAACCATTGGTTCAATGACGGTTCACTCACACCATTCTGGTTGGATCGGAATTGCGGTGTGTCATGTTATTTTTGGTTCATCCCTGAACCGACCCAGTAAAGTCTGCTTAACCATGACATCCATGTTCGAGACGTCGAAGTTCTGCCCTTTTTTGTCCTCGATTGGTCAACATGTTAGAATCTACACGATGAGCATCTTGAACTCTCACCCATTGGGAGTATGAGGTGTGTATACACCTGTTCTACATCATAGTAGATGGTCACTATACATCCTCCATTAAGTAAGCTCGATGTGTCGAATCTCTCATTGTTAACACGTCGATTTTGAAGAACAAACAGAAAATCCCTGTCAAGACATAGATACCATGGTCAAGAAGAAATTTATTAGTTTGTTCATCTATGAACTGCTTTTGCTAATCATCCCTAATAAGGACGATGGATTAATATATCCATTTCAATTTCATCGAATTCGGTAATCCAATTGGCCAGACCTTGGTACCACTGATTATCCATTTTGGAATCATGAGGTCCCAAGACTGAACACATGGCTTAATCAAATTCAATTAAATTGACTTGGATATAATGTTTACCTAATCGCCCTTATGAGGGAGCTAACTCTTGTTTGGTTGAGTCATCCTTGATTGTGCATGTGACTTCTTCTACTCCTTTAGATGTTTAGAATCTTGATATTTCCCCATTGGATTTCAATGCCTTTGGAAAAAAAAATCAAACTGCAACCATATCCACCCTTTTAGGGTAAGAGGTCCCTACAACTAAGAAATTGTATTGATCTCCCACCTTGAGATCCATCCATATTATCTTTTTAAATGAATCAATGGAAGTCATGAATCTAGATCTTGATTGAACATCAAATTTTGTAAGAAAGAAGGAAAGATTCAGCCCCTAGGCAAATCCAATCATAGTTCTCAATTTATCTTAGAATTAAGGAGAGATCCAGCCCCTAGGCAAATCCAATCATAGTTCTCGATTCATCTATGAATTAAGGAAAGATTCAGCCCCTAGGCAAATCCAATCAATATTTCCTATTCACCTTTGAATTAAGGAAAGATTTAGTCCCTAGGTAAATCCAATCACCTTCTCGAATTACCTTTGAATTAAGGAAAGATTCAACCCCTAGGCAAATCCAATCAATATTCCCTATTCACCTTTGAATTAAGGAAAGATTCAGCCCCTAGGATAATCCAATCATTGTTCCCTATTCACCTTTGAATTAAGGAAAGGTTCAGCCCCTAGGCAGGTCCAATCATTATTTCGGTTCATCCAGAATTAAGGAAAGATTCAGCCCCTAGGAAGATTCAATCACATTCAGTTCATCTCAGTATCAAAGAAATATTCAGCCCCAGATTCAATCACCATTTCTGGTTCATCTCAGAACTGAAGAAAGCTTCAGCCCCTAGGCAGGTTCAATCATCATTTTGGTTAATCTAGAATTAAGGAAAGATTCAGCCTCTAGGCGGATTCAATCACATCTAGTTCATCTCAGAATCAAAGAAATATTCAGCCCTAGATTCAACCACCATTTCTGGTTCATCTCAGAATTAAAGAAGGGTTTAACCTTTAGGCAGGTTCAATCATCACTCCCACATCATGCTAAAATGAAGAAGGCATTCGGTCCCTAGGCTTTTTCACCCTTCACCTCCTGTTTGGATTCTGATTTATGTCAGGAACTAGGAAAAGTTCCATTCATCTTAATTCAATTAGCCATTAGGCTTATCCAACCATCAATTTTGGTTAGGGTTCCAGTTCATGTCGGAACTAGAAAAAGTTCCATTCATCTGAATTCAATTAGCCACTAGGCTTATCAAACCATCATCTTTGGTTAGAGTTCTGAATCATGTCAGGAACTAAGAAAATTTCCATTCATCTTAATTCAATTAGCCACTGGGCTTATCCAACCATCAATTTTGGTTTGGGTTCAGGTTCATGTCGGAACTAGAAAAAATTCCATTCATCTGAATTCAATTAGCCACTAGGCTTATCCAACCATCATCTTTGGTTAGGGTTCTGATTCATGTCAGGAACTAAGAAAAGTTCCATTCATCTTAATTCAATTAGCCACTAAGCTTATCCAACCATCAATTTTGGTTAGGGTTCCAGTTCATGTCGGAACTAGAAAAAGTTCCATTCATCTTAATTCAATTAGCCACTAGGCTTATCCAACCATCAACTTTGGTTAGGGTTCTGATTCATGTTGGAACTAAGAAAAGTTCCATTAACCAACAATCAACTTTGGTTAGGGTTCTGATTCATGTCGAACTAGGAAAAGTTCCGTTCATCTGAATTCAATTAGCCACTAGGCTTATCCAACCATCAACTATGGTTCAAGTTCTGATTCATGTTGGAACAGATTTCTATTCATTTGAATTCAATTAGCCACTAGGCCTGTCCAACCATCAACTGTGCTTCATGTTCTGATTCATGTTGAAACTAAGAAGAGTTCCATTTATTTGAATTTAATTAGCCCCTAGGCTTGCCCAACTGTCAACTCCAGTTCAGGTTCCAATTCATGTTGGAACTAAGGAATGTTCCATTTATATGAACTCAATGTGAGCATGAGTTAGCCTCTAGGCCTGTTCAACCATTACCTCTGGTCCATGTTCCATTTCATGAAGGAATCGAGGAGAGTTTTAGTCATTTCAACTCAATCAATCCACCATCTCTAGCAATTAGATTCCAACCCATGATTGTCATACTTGGCCTCTATCAATCAGAGTCCAATTCAAGCAATCCTTGCCTCTTAGCCATCATAGCAATCTTGACCTATCAATCGGAGACCAATTCAAAATCAATCTTGATCTCTATCAATCAGAGACCAATTCAAAATCAATCTTGATCTCTATCAATCAGAGACCAATTCAAAATCAATCTTGATCTCTATCAATCAGAGACCAATTCAAAATCAATCTTGATCTCTATCAATCAGAGACCAATTCAAAATCAATCTTGATCTCTATCAATCAGAGACTTCAAAATCAATCTTGATCTCTATCAATCAGAGACCAATTCAAAATCAATCTTGATCTCTATCAATCAGAGACCAATTCAAAATCAATCTTGATCTCTATCAATCAGAGACCAATTCAAAGTCAACTCTGTCTCTATCAATCAGAGACCAATTCAAAATCAATCTTGTCTCTATCAATCGGAGACCGATTCAAAATCAACCTCTGGCTCTATCAATTAGAGCCCGATCCATGTCTATCATAGCCCAGTGCCACAAGTTAGGATAGCTCGTCAGGAATGGTGAACGAGGAGCATTCCCCATTGCTTGTCAATAAAGATCAGTACTAGATTCTGGAGTCATCAGAAATCATGAACATTCAACTATAGTAGTGCTATTCCATCATGGGAATTTTTGCCCCATTAGCCAAGGAAATGCCAGAATCCAAAGAGTTGCCCTCATATTTCTCATTGTTCAAAGAGAAGGAATAGAATTTTCCCAAGCAGTAGGATAGACCAAAGATGAGATCCGATATGCCCCAGGCTAGGATAAAAAAACCAGAATCACAGCTAGGGAGTGGTCCAATGATGAAACCCTTAACCCACAAGGTGGGGCATGAGCCAAATTGACCTTGGACCCAAATTGAGTGTGGTCCAATGATGGAACCCTTAACCCCTGAACTGGGGCATGAACCGAATTGACCTTGGACCTGAATTGAGTACGGTCCAATGAGGAAAGCCATTAAGCCTTAAACTGGGGCATGAACCAAATTGACCTTGGACCCGAATTGAGTGCGGTCCAATGAGGAAAGCCATTAAGCCTTAAGTTGGGCATAAACCAATTGACCTTGGACCCAAATTGAGTACGGTCCAATGAAGAAAGCCCTTGAGCCCTAAGTTGGGCATGAACCAAATTGAACTTGGACCCGAATTGAGTGCGGTCTAATGAGGAAAGCCATTAAGCTTTAAGCTGGTCATGAATCAAATTGACCTTAGACCCAAATTGAGAGTGGTCTAATGAAGAAATCCATTAAACCCCAGACTGGGGCATGTAACCTTGAGCTTAAAAAAAAAAAAAAGCAATAGTCCGGTTATGAATGGATCCCAAACTGAGAAAGAAAAAAGATAAAAGATAAAACAAGGAGAGAATTGTATGGAACCCTGAAAGGTAGGAATCTTGCACCTATTGATAGAGGGGCATGATGAGTCCTGCTGTTAGAGGTCTGAAGGAAGATTTATTCCCACAACGACTGAAGGTGGTCGTCGAAGGCGTTATGCCCAACTGGAGCCGCTTGGACGAACTAGTTGTTTCAACTTTCTATTATCGGTATTCGATAGGTCATCCATGTTTGGGTCCAAGATTGATATGCTTGTTGACAAGTCCAATCCAATCTACCCTGTAAGTAAAAGAAAATAACCCCGTTTGGTATTTCAAACTCTGTGCTTTGTCTCTTCCATACATTTCTTCTCAGTTTCATACATCCTCCTATTCTACGTGCGCAGTCAATTCTGACTCTGAAGATGATTGAAATGATGAGCCATCTCTTGAACTTCTATGCCACCTGACCTCTTGAGAAAGAAAGGCCCAACCCGTCTGGGAAAGCTTTAAATGATCAATCGGGAGACACAAGAGTAGTCTTAAGAAACATGTATTGGAGAAACTGCCATTTGTTCTACCTTTGAAAAGATTCCAAGGAAAGCATTACATAATAACAGATCAAATCAACAGGTCAGCCAATTAGTACAAATGAGTGGAGGACAGATGTGCCACCAAAAAGATGGAAATATCAAAGTTCTTACAAAGTACATCATCTGCAAGCAAGAGATACATGATGAATGATCAATCTCAAAATCAAAGAATGAGGTCATTGGAATATCCAAAAAAAAAAAAAAAGAACGAAAAAAAATTCAAGCCTATCTTTTATCTACATCAATAATGGGAGGCAGTCACATCAGATAGAATGTGATGATTAACTTCCAGAGGACAACATACATATTCACCATTCAGATAAAATCAGATCTAGATGAGCAGTCACAAATGCTCATAAGTTTATAGAAGATCAGAGTACTAACTGGGACAAAGAGGTCCTATCTGATTGGAAATGTTTGGAAGAAGAAGATTCAAATCCAATATTGAAAGTAATGCTTCAACTTTGCGATCAAGTGAAGCACTGCATTATGTGGCCTCCACATCCAAAAAAAAAAAAAAAAAAAAAAGAAAAAAGAAAAGAAAAGAAAATAGCAAGATGTTGAATGGCATTGGAGCTCGACAAGAGGGCCAATTGTCCCTCTCACTTCAAGAAGATTGGTAGTTCCAATCAAAGCCTGATAGCAAGTTCGATCGTTCTTCAAGATTCACAACATGTTGGACCGGACTTTTGATTTTGGCCAATTACATCCCGCCTTTGCAAGAGACGATCTCATCACTTCTTCATCATCAGAGAAAGATTTCTCATCGGCATTAGACTCTCTCTCCCATCCATCAATCCGACGGCCTTCCAAGGAGTCTCTATCACAAGCCCTTCTTTTGATTATCATTTTTTATGGCATTGTATCTTGTGATCATGTTATCATTTTATGTACAAATTCATGAATCTAGCTGGAACTCTCATCTGATGTTCATTACATCCAACGGCTTCCCAAAGGTTCCCATAAGCCCTTCATTTCTCAAGCCAATAAAATGGGATCTTCTCGGTAAGATAAATCCATTCTACATAAATAACCAAACACTCTCCAATGGTAGACCCATGTGGACAGTTTCACATCAGTCCTCTTAGACCTTCAACATCAATACTTGTCAACAAACCTAAAGGTTTCAGGCCCAGATATGATCGTGACTGATTCAAAATCTCGATATAGCTTGTTGGGACACGTGTTCCATCTGAACATCTCCAAGAAAGGAAAACATAATTTGGCACCATTTTTAATTTTGGTGTGGGACTGCATTTCCCTAAGATCGCTTTTAGTGATGATTCAAATAGCTGCCCGCCTATCAATACGTGTAGGTGTCAACTTAAACAGTGGGGCAAGGCTACCCATTTGTCATGAAAGTCATGCCATTCAGATTTCCCCTATGGGTTTCAGACCATTGGATAGTACCATAATTTTGGCAATATCCTCACCATATCAGGACTCTTTATTCAACCCAAGATGGGGTTTGCAAAAAGAAGAAAATGAAAAAAAAAATAAAAGGAAGGAAAGAAACCTCAGCAGGGAAAGGCAACCCGAGAAACCTCAATGGGCAACCCATAATACCTCAGTGGGGATAGGCGACCTGATGCAAACCTAAAGCATTGCCCTCATTGGCCCTTCATAGAAAAATTCAATGGTTCATGTAGACAAGTGTCATACCAGTCTACCCTCCATAAGGAAAGGAACCCCTCTTGCTCCCTAGTGAATCATACTCGGAGGAGTTGAACAAACCATCATCTGTTGGGCTCCATAGCATTGCCTTTCAATAGAATTCTATCTTCAAATCCTTTGGTCATGTTAGGGAGAGAGCAAATTCTCATGGCCTGGTTACGGATGTAGCCAAATTCATCAAATCATTAGCTCCCTCATTTTTCAAGATTCAACAAGGGTTTATCTAAGAAATCATTTTCTGCAATCAATCTGTCAATCTTCCCTTGACCTCAGAAGCATGGTCAAATTCTAAATGCAATCCAGATTTAACCTTGTTCTAACTCTGTTAGATTTTCCATTTCCTTCTATAGTAGCAGTCTGTCACAACATGCAGACACTGGGGCATAGATATACCCTATGTAGAGGAATCGAATTTGATCATGAGCATTACATTAAGGATCCATTGTCTAGTCTGAAGTCACTACTTTCATAGTCAACAGAAGTAGGTCCATCCAAGTTGGTTTTGGCAATTTCTCAGTTCTCCCAATCCCGTTGATGAAGAAATTTCAATGTGGTCGCTCACCTGTTAGGATTTGGTCACCAAATTCTCTGAAGGAACACTTCGAATCCTTTGCGCCTCATGCCTACTTTGGGGCCATGGTTCATTCATCTTTCAAAATTGGCACAACAATGTTGCAAGGCCCTGAGCTTTTCATGACCCTAGATCAAGGGCCAAACCCATGTCACATTTCATCGCCGCTTGGCTGTTCTACCAATTTGGTCTACCATAGTGCACAATCAAATAACTTAGTTGACCAGATAATCCTTGACAGTTTAACACCAAGGTCAATCAATAAAATCACTTTGGTTAGAGACTATCAAGCCCCCCTCATTCTTTTCAAAATCCTTGCTAGAGTTTCTTTCAATCCAAAATCCAACAACATCAATGTTGGCTGAAGAAAATCATCACTTTCAAATTGCATGGAACCCTTCCAAGGGAGCAACCAAGTCATCACTACCATGCTAAAATTGTGTCAAACTTTCAGTACCAGGTCATAAATGGCAAATTTCAAATTAGGTATCATGCCAGCAAAGTCCATGACACCATTTCCATTGATGCCATGTTTTATGCCTTCACCAACAAAGCAGGGGAAAAAACCTTGGAAAACTACCAAGAAATTCACCATCATTTCAAATATGTCCAGCATTCTATAGGCTCAAAGTCAAGAGACTTCCAAGATGGGTCAGATTTCAACCCTAAAGTCAACAAAGCCTTCCTGTATGGGTCACTTTCAAGCATCCTAAAGGTTCATAGCCATATAGCTTCCAAGAAGGATATTCCTATTTTCAATCTCGAAAGTCCAAAGCTGGTAGAAACTGCCAAGATGAGTCATTCAGTATCACCCTATAAGTGACTTTCTGAGTTCTTGCTCATTTCAGAATCAATGGTAAATTCCTCACCCTAAAAGTGACCTTCTAAGTTCTTACTCATTTCAGAATCAAATGTAGAGCCCTAGCTCATTCAAAGATCAAGTCAATCTCAGCCTATAAGTGAATGTAGAGCCCTAGCTCTTCCAAAGATCAAATCAATCTCAGATTATTAGTGAATCAAATGTAGAGCCCTAGCTCATTCAAAGATCAAGTCAATCTCAGCCCACAAGGGAATCAAATGCAGAGCCCTAGCTCATCCAAAGTTCAAATCAATCTCAGCCTATTAATGAATCAAACGTAGAGCCCTAGCTCATTCAAAGATCAAGTCAATCTCATCCCACAAGGGAATCAAATGCAGAGCCCTAGCTTATCCAAAGTTCAAATCAATCTCAGCCTATTAGTGAATCAAACGTAGAGCCCTAGCTCATTCAAAGATCAAGTCAATCTCAGCCCACAAGGGAATTAAATGCAGAGCCCTAGCTCATCCAAAGATCCAATCAATCTCAGATTATTAGTGAATCAAATGTAGAACCCTAGCTCATTCAAAGATCAAGTCAATCTCAGCCCATAAGGGAATCAAATGCAGAGCCCTAGCTTATCCAAAGTTCAAATCAATCTCAGCCTATTAGTGAATCAAACGTAGAGCCCTAGCTCATTCAAAGATCAAGTCAATCTCAGCCCACAAGGGAATTAAATGCAGAGCCCTAGCTCATCCAAAGATCAAATCAATCTCAGATTATTAGTGAATCAAATGTAGAGCCCTAGCTCATTCAAAGATCAAGTCAATATCAGCCTATAAATGAATCCAGAGTCCTAGCTTATTCAAAGATCAAGTCAATCTCAGCCTATTAGTGAAGCAAATGTAGAGCCCTAGCTCATTCAAAGATCAAGTCAATCTCAGCCTATAAGTGAATCAAAGGCAGAGCCCTAGCTTATTCAGAAAATCAATCTCAAAATCTCAATCAAAAGAGCCTCAGTTCAATCAAAGAAAAGACAATAAGTCCTCCATCCAAACAATTCAATGCCGAGCCCAAGCTCATACAAATGAACCAACTATCCACAGCCTAGCTTTATACAAGAAGAGGTTCCAAGCCTACCAATCAGCCTTGTATTCACAGCCTAGCTCCATACAAGAAGAGGCTTGCATCATGAGTTCCACCTCAGCAAGAAGAGGTTTCCAACCTACAAATGAGCCTTGTATTCACAGCCTAGCTTCATACAAGAAGAGGTTTATCATCCTACAAATGGATCAAGCCGGGTTCAAGCCCGCACATACCTTGCATCATGAGTTCCACCTCGGCAAGAAGAGGTTCCCAGCCTACAAATGAGCCTTGTATTCACAGCCTAGCTCCATACAAGAAGAGGTTTATCAGCCTATAAATGGATCATGTCGGGTCCAAGCCCGCACATACCTTGCATTGAGTTCCACCTTAGCAAGAAGAGGTTCCCAGCCTACAAATAAGCCTTGTATTCACAGCCTAGCTTCATACAAGAAGAGGTTTACCAGCCTACAAATGGATCAAGCCGGGTTCAAGCCCACACGTACCTTGCATCATGAGTTCCACCACGGCAAGAAGAAGTTCCCAGCCTACAAATGAGCCTTGTATTCACAGCCTAGCTTCATACAAGAAGAACAGTCATCAATCTTCCAAGAAGAGTAAACCTTCTTGCCAGTCGAACTATGTTCTGGGCTTGATTTCTAGGACACCCTTAGAATACGTAGGTAGTTTAGGAAGAATTACCCTAAGTGCAGCCCAATAAACAATATCACTCATACCCCAAAAAATGTGGTTCTTTTATCTTTAGCCTTCAACTGATAACAATCTCGGCTAAAGAGGGGCATCTGTAAGCACCCCATTTTTGCCACCCTCGGCATAAGTAAACCAATATGGCATGTTTTTTACCTTTAACCCAAAGATTTGTGATTCTCCACTGATCCCCACAGTAGGGTCATGGGCTATTATCTGCATGGATGCATAGGTCATAGAATTATCTTCGAAATGAGATCAGAATTGCTCAATTCTGATATCAAATGAAGAAGATATGACCATTTTAGTCGGATGATAAATATAAGGGAGGTTTCTGAAATTATTATAAATAATAATAATCCCAGGGGCCTTCATGCAAATTATCTTAAGTCGGATTGTTTGAATTTCAAATCATCATATCTTGATCATCCGACATCAGATTCAGATGATTCTAAGACCTTTATTCTTCATTCATGATGTTCTACAAAGTGGACGTAAAAAATCTCGGGTAGAAGTCATCAGTGGGTCCCATGCAAGTTTTCATGCAAAATTATCGTTAGAACTTCAAAGCTTCATATCTTTTCCGTTCTACGTCGGATTCAGACGATTCCAAGGCCATTGTTCTTCATTTGTGATGTCCTACAAAGTGGACGTGAAAAATCTCGGGTAGAAGTCTCCGGAGGGTCGCATGCAAAATTACATATGGAAATGGTCATTTAATATTTAAAAAATTCATATTTTGATCATCCCATATCCAAATCAATTGATTTCAATCTCATTATGTTCCATTTTTAGTGCTTTACAAAGTGGACGTAAAATATTTCTGGTAGAAGCCTCCGAAGGATCTCATGCAGATGATCAGCCAAATTATTGATAATTGGCCTACTTAAACTTCAAAAATTCATAGGTTGGCCATTTTATTTCCAAATGAGTTGATTCAAGCTCCAATATTCCTCATTTTTAATGTTCTACAAAGTGAACATAGAAAATGTGGAGCAAAAGACTATCGGAAAATTCTGTACGAAATGACAACGAAAGTGGCCCATGAAATGATAAAGAGAGAAAACCCAGTTAATTTCAGTCAATCCAGTCAACTCAACTCAACCCAAGCTAGTCTTGGCCCAACCCTGTCAATCCTTGTCAATCCAGACCGATTCATGTTGACGCTTATGCATGTATTTCTTTTATATATTATTTATATGTTTATATAAAATATATATTATAATATATCATATAATATATACATATGTCTTATATGTGTATTATATTATATATATTAATATATTAATATATTATATACTTATATGTTTTATATAAAAAGGAAGTAGGATCTGAATAAAATCTAAAAGGGAAGGATGAGAGAGAGGAGAAAGAGGAGACGTGAGAGAGAGATTAGGGTTTTTTCTTTTTGGAAGGAAATCAAAGAGATTGAGAGAGAGAGAGAAAATCTCGATTTTGGAGTAAATCTAAATGAAATTGAGGAAAAAAGGGATAGAGAGGAGACGTAAAAGGAAAGGGGAATTGAGGTTTTCTAAGGGAATCAAAAAGATTTTGTTGGAGAAAAAAAAAGGAAAGAAGAGGAAAAGAAAAAGAGGAAAACTGTGAGCTTTTCTAAGGGAATCAAAAAGATTTTGTTAGAGAAAAAAAAGGAAAGAAGAGGAAAAGAAAAAGAGAAAAAAACGTGAGCTTTTCTAAGGGAATCAAAAAGATTTTGTTGGAGAAAAAAAAAGGAAAGAAGAGGAAAAGAAAAAGAGTAAAAACGTGAGCTTTCTCAAAGGGCTCGATTTTGGGAGAAAAAAGAGGGAAGAAGAGAAAAAAAGGGAGAAAAACGTGAGCTTTCTCAAAGGGCTCGGTTTTGGGAGAAAAAAGAGGGAAGAAGAGAAAAAAAAGAGAGAAAAACGTGAGCTTTTCTAGGGGGCTCGGTTTTGGGAGAAAAGAAAGCCGAAGAGAGGAGAAGAAGAAGAGCAGAAGATTCAGGGATCTGCAAACCCGGTAAACCTTCTCCTCTTTCATTCTTGTTATTATCAATGCTACCATTCACTTACCTGATCATGTGTACCACTGTAACATCCTATCACCTGCAGCCATTATCCCAACCTGCTACTCCATATCCATTGCAATCCCCCTTGATCCGTAATTTTATCACCTAATCCTCTCTCCCATGAAATTGAGTTTTTGGATGATTATTTTCGTTTGATCATGTGAAGCCATGAAATTGAGCCATTGAGGTTAATCTAATAATGATGTGATTTGAGCCATTGATGTTAATCTGATAATGATCTAATGTTAAATTTAATTTGAGCCATTGATATTAAATGAATCTTAATTTGATTAATTGTGAGCCATATGATTCGAAATCATAAGGTAATTGATCTAGCCTTTGATTTAGGTTTTTCTTTAAGTGATTGATCATGGCCTCTGATTATGAATTTTTATGAGATAAAATTTGGCCATCGATTTTGGATGCTTTAATGATAAAATTGGGCCATTGATCTTGGATGTTTGAATGATCAAATCTGGACCATGGATTTTAGATATGTTGATGTTTGATCCAAACCATTGGACCTTCATTATGAGTGTCTTAAATGAATCTGAACCTTTGGATCTTCACTATGAATGTTTTAAATGCATCTAAACCATTAGATTATCATCATGGTTGATTTCAATGCATCTGAACGGTTAGATTACCATCAATAGTGATTTATACCATTGAATTTTTCATCGTGAGTGTTTTTAGATGAACTGCAATGTTTGGATGCTCATTGTCATAGTTGGATGCTTATTGCCATGTTGGATTACTACCACTGCTATAGTTGGAATGTTCTCATTCACCATATTTTGTCTTGGAAAGAGATAAATTGAAAAATAGTAATTAGGGTAGAAAATCCTAAAAAACGGAAAGAACAGCAATTAGGGTAGAAAACCCTAAAAAATGGAAAGAAAATAACAATTAGGGTAGAAAACCCTAAAAATGGAAAGAAAATAGTAATTAGGGTATAAAATCCTAAAATGGAAAGAAAATAACAATTAGGGAAGAAAACCCTAAAAATGGAAAGAATGCAGTAATTAGGGTAGAAAACCCTAAAATGGAAAGAAAATACCAATTAGGGTAGAAAACCCTAAAATGGAAAGAAAATAACAATTAGGGTAGAAAACCCTAAAATAGAAAGAAAATAACAATTATGGTAGAAACCCTATGAATGGAAAGAATGCAGCAGTTAGGGTAGAAAACCCTAAAATTGAAAGAAAATAGCAATTAGGGTAGAAAACCCTAAAATGGAAAGAAAATAACAATTATGGTAGAAAACCCTAAAATGGAAAGAAAATAAAAATTAGGGTAGAAAACCCTAAAAATGAAAAGAAAATAACAATTAGGGTAGAAAACCCTAAAAAATAGAAATATTAGGGTAGAAAACCTTAAAAATAGACAGAATGCAGCAATTAGGGTAGAAAACCCTAAAATAGAAAGAAAATAGCAATTAGGGTAGAAAACCCTAAATATGGAATGAAAATAGCAATTAGGGTCTTGCCATGCTTAGAAGATAGCATACCAATACATGCCATATTTGAAAGATTTTTAAACAATCTTACTGTATGTGAATTTCTTGCCATAAATATTTTATGTGTCATATTTAGATAGAATATTCTATTTTTTGGTAATAACTTAATTTATGCAACACCCTAGTCAAACTGCCATATCTGCACACTTCTAGAAGACAATCTAGGCGTGGGGACGTGCATTTAGGCACCCACATTCTTGGGAAGGGCATAATAGGGATAATAAAAACCTTAATAAAGAAAGAGAATGCCTTGCCAAATTTTCCAAAATTAGAATGCAGGATGAAAAGGATGATTTAGGACGATTTTTCCCCTCGATAAACCCTAAACCTAGAACAGGTTCTCAACCCTAAACCTAGAATAGGTTCTCAATCCCAAACCTAGAATAGGTTCTCAATCCCAAACCTAGAATAGGATGTGCCCGAACTACGCGGATTCTGATTTCTAGGTCAAATCCTAGGATACGTAGGCTATTTGGGAGAAACCCAAATTCGGATCCACACCTTAGTCCACTCGGACTACCCATAGATCCACTAGGATATTCAACCATTTCAATCCAAGCCCCATTTTGACCCAAATAGGGTTATCCAAGTTCGAACTACGCGGATTCTGATTCCTAGGTCAAACCCTAGGATAAGTAGGCCATTTGGGAGAAACCCAAATTTGGATCCACAATTTAGTCCACTCGGACTATCCATATGTCACACCCCAATTCTGTACTATTCAGAATGGTGTGATGAACCGTCAATAAACCAACGGTTCAACCAGGATCTCACAATAGGCTATCCCACATATGATAAACCAAAACACATTCCACATTAATCAGAGGTAATAAAATAAATAGCGGAAGTCTTACAGATAATGAACTGAGGTCTAATCATGATAAATAATTAATATTTCATTTATTTCCAAGTAACCAAAACATAATTTAATACATATTACAATATCCAAAAAAATACGCAAACTAAACACTACGCGTGTCCACCGCCGAAACGCTCTCTTAACGAACCATATTCGTCCTCCACAACTTGCTCATATTAACCGCCACATGTTCATATGTTGGCGTGCCGACATAATCTTCAATCATAGTACCTGCAACATCAGAAACTAAAATAAATTACGCGCGCGAGGGTCAGCTCTCCAACTTGAGCTCAGTGAGTAAACAAAACAATGCAACAATACATATGCATGCAGTCAATTTATATCTTTGGTCTGGTTTATAGTTTGCAATGCGCAATAAAAAGGTTGGGTGGTCAAAGGTTAACGTTTATTGACCCCGCCTCTATACACAGGGTGTGAAAGTCCGTCCGAAGGTTAACGTTTATCGTCGTCCCCATCCACCCTAATCATGAACATTATATAACAAAGGTTAACGTTTATTGCTATATAGTGCCATACCAACACGTAAGCCCCTGTTGGCGAGGGCTTGCAAACTAGGCTCGCAACTAACCAATCCTAATGCCAAACAGTCTATCCAAGGCCTCACCCTAGCATCCTTCAAAATGTCCATAGAGATAGAGCTAAGGCCCCCCGGTAGAGTCAGAGACTACAAGGACCGAGACCACCTCCCTTGATACTCTACGACATAATAGTTCTGCTAAAGTAATGACGATACGACGATGCTAATGCACAAGACTTGAGTTAGAGATAGAGATAAAGTGCTGAGACCCGTCAAAGGTTAACGTTTATTGACGTTCTCATCACACCTCCCCTAATACTCGCTCGCATCAAGTACACCAACCACACACATACAATTACATG
Organism: Protea cynaroides; assembly: GCA_028583415.1. NCBI lineage: Eukaryota > Viridiplantae > Streptophyta > Magnoliopsida > Proteales > Proteaceae > Protea > Protea cynaroides. The sequence goes on from CM053275.1 coordinate 40,934,942, forward strand.
CCTATTCCTATCATCATCATCATCATCATCATGTTATAAACAATAAAGTGAATATGCATGAACAAGTAATAGAAATATTGGATGACATGTTGTATGCACATTACAAACATATTCGCATAGAATCAAGCATGGCATTGGACTCAAGAAAAGAGAAAACAGTTTGTTATTAATCAATTAGTTTAGAGTTCCGTTTCCTCACCTTAGCTTGCTAATAGATACTTTTTCAAGCTTTAGAATCACCATTATAATGTTATTATATTGTTAGAAGACCTAACAAAGTTGATAGAATTTAATTAGAATTAATTCTAAATTTAAAAACCATTCTGTAAACTGAGGGTCGGAGGTAGGGTCGGAGTCATGATCGACCCTGGGTGCGACCCTCCCCCTAATCTGAACTTCCCAAACACTGAGGGTCGATGCTAGGGTCGGATCTGCCATCGACCCTAGGTGCGACCCTCCATGGTTTGAGTCGAAAATATCAGATTTCGTTCTCTCTTTCATGGTTGGGTCCTACGGCTTACTTCCATAATCCATTCTATACATGTTCTATGGTTTACAACTATACTTTATTCACCTACATGATTTTTAATGATCTCCTCCATGGTTTCCATTGAAACGAAACCATGGATGGATGATTTGGGTTTCTTCTAAGTCATACCCTTTTCATAAACCATTCTAAAGTCTTAAATAAATCATGGGGAATGTATTCATACCTTAGTTTTGCTGAGATTCAAAGTTCCTCTGAATTTCCTCTTCTTCCTTAGCCTTTTCTTCAAGTTTTCCTTCTCTTCTTCTCTTCCTTCTCTTCTCTTTCTCTCAATCCAATTAGGGTTGTAAAAGGAGTGAAAGAGGCTTAGGGACGTCCTATTTATAGGGAAAAACCTCCCAAAATAAGTCTCATTGAGTTTAGGAAATGTTCCAATCGAAATTAGGAAGGTTTCCTAATTTTCGGTTCGTGCTGTTTTCCCCAAATACCGAGGGTCGATGGGAGGGTCGATGGGAGGGTCGGACCTGCCTATTAAAACCTGTGACCCTACCCTCATTTTGACTATTTTTGAGTAAATTTTCATACTGGGTCTTGGGTTTCTTCACACACTTGGTCCACTTGGCTCGACCATGATATGTAGACGGGTCCCGACACAAAATATAAGCTTAGGCCGGGTTCGTGGCGTGCGGGTATTACAACTCCACCACCCCTAAAAGAAATTTCATCCTCGAAATTTGAGAGTACGGATCTTACAACTCCCCCATCCTTAAAATGAATTTTATCCTCAAAATTTAAACGTACGAATCTTACAACTCCCCCATCCTTAAAATAAATTTTGTCCTCAAAATTTGAATTTACTTCGGAGTCAATAGGTGGAAATTCTATTTCCGCATTGCATCTTATTCCTCCTATGCACTCTTCTCCGCGTCTTGTCTTCGTCAGATTATGTTCATATAAAAATTATCCCAGCTTTGAAAACATTGTACCTTCCAACTAGTGAACTAGGCTGGTACCTCTTCAATAGTTAAACATTCCATCTAATCCAGTGACTCCATGGTCAATTCTTTTGATATGGATCTCCAATGTACTTCTTCAATAGAGACACACGAAATACATCTTGCATACTAGACATGGATAGCGGTAACGCTAATTGATATGCAACTTTTCTACTTCTCTCCAAAGTTTATAAGATCCAACACATATATAAAACATGACTTTCCCTTATTGTCTAATCGTTTCAAACTATGCATAAGTGATATCTTCAAGAACACTTTGTCACTTATGGCGAACTCAAGGTCTTGGTGTCTCTTTTGACAACTTGAGCTATCCTGCCCCTTTTCTTTGATCTTATCTGCCACTCGATAGTTTTCTTCATTAGACTTAGGTTTCCAAAATTCTTCATTCACCAACTTAATTCCAAAATAAAGGAATTTGTCATTTCTACCGTACCATGCTTGATAGGTGACATTTACATGGTAGCTTAATAGCAACTTCAATTCATGGTAACTTCTCAACTCAAGTTCCTTGAAATCAATTTCATAAACTCGGGGCATATCTCTTAGGATTTGTATAGTCCGCTCCAACTGTCCGTCGTTTGAGGTAAAATGTGGTACTAAACTTCAACTTTGTCCCCATTGTCTTCTGTAGATCCTCCCAAAATTTTGAAATAAGGCATAAGCCTTTGCCCGACACTAAGCTCTCATGCATACCATTCAATCTGGCAATATTATCCATATATAGCTCAGTTAGCCGCTCCAAAGCATACCGAGGTCGTATAGCAATGGAATGAGCTATCTTCATAAGGCGATCAACAATCACCCAACTTCGTCAATCGATCTGATAGTCAGTGGTAAATCTGTGACATAATTCATTGTAATGCAATTCCACTTTTAGACTGGCTCCGACAGTTTTTATTGTAAGCCATGGTGGTCTTTGTCTTTCAGCTTTTACTTGCTAATAATTCAGATACTAGAACACGCACTAAGCCACATTTGTTATCTCTTCAGGTCATGATACATATTGGTACTCCAGGATATCCTGAATATGGAGTATAATGGGATCTTATCCTTATCCTCTTCATGATATCCGAGTCTTTACCTTCATGTATTCAGAGTCTGCCTCGGTATCTGAGTACTATCTCCGCATCCAAAGTAAGTCAGGGTTAGGTTTTTCTTTCTTTTAAATCTCCTGACATTATTCTTATATACAGATTTAATAAAATTGCTACTTTTATTTCATCCACCAATTCAGAGATGATTTTTAATGCCATAAACGCAACCGAACTATTGTTTCATAATTCATCCATAAGTTCTCGCTCGATTGGATCATCACTAGCTTCTATTATATGTTACTCTTTTCCAAATCTGAATCTGTTACTGCAGAACATAAGGCAACATTTATACTCGGTCCTTCTTCAGACCTCATAATCCGTTTTTGCTTAAGGCTTAGCTACTACATTAGCCTTGCTCAATGACCTTGAATATCACGGTCTTAATCCTTCAATGTTCAAACCATTTTCCTATCCTCATGTTCAACTCTTTCTGATGAAGAGATAAATAGGACTCTTAACCTAAAATTATTCTCCGTTTAGATAATGTCTCCAAGTCTTGATTGCATAATTCATCACCGGTAACTCCAATCATGAGTTGGGTAACTCTTTTCATGCTCCTTCAATTTTTCTTGAAGCATGTGCAATTGCTTATCTACCTTGCATCAACCCGCATCCTAGATCCAATCCGAAAGCTTCGATGGATAGGGTAAAAGGTTCCCTTAGTATCGAAACGATCAAGATGGGAGCTGATATCAACCCTTCTTTTAGAGTTTGGAAACATTCTTCACACTTGTCAGTCCAATTAAACTCATCTCCTTTCCTGGTTAGCTTGGTAAGAGGTTTTGCGATCTTAGAGTGGTCCTCCAAAATCGTCAGTAATAACCAGCTAAACCCAAGAAACTTCTGATCTTCGCAATATTCTTTAGGTGTTTCTCACCATATGTTTACTTCTATCTTAATAGGGTCCACTTTATTCCTTTTTATGACGCTACATGATCTAATAAGATCACTTTGTTTAATCGGGTCTCATATTCCTTGGAATTGGCATAAAGTTTTTCCCTTCTCAGCTGTTGTGAAGCTATTCTAAAATCCGTTGTATGAGTTGCTTCATTCTTGGAATAAACCAAAATATCATCTATGAAAACTATGACCGATGTGTCCAACATGTCATGAAACACCCAGTTCATCCGTTCCACAAAAGATGTAAGGGCATTGGTTAATCCAAACATCATAATCGAGAACTCATAATTGGCCAATCCTGGTTCTAAAAAAAACTATCTTCGGAATATCGCTGTCTAAATTCTTCAACTAATGATATCTTAACTGAAAATCAATCTTAGAAAATACCCTTGCTCCTCGCAACTATTTAAACAAGTCATCGATCTGCGGTGGTAGTTATCGATTCTTGATCGTGAGCTTGTTCGATTCTCAGTAGTCTATACATAATCGGACACTACCATCCTTCTTCTTCACGAATTGCATTGGCACTTCCCATGATGCAATACTTAGCCAATTAGAACCCTTGTCTAATAACTATTGTAGTTGCGTCTCAATCCCTTTAACTCCATAGAAGCTACTCTACAGGTGCCTTTGACACGAGTATCGTCCTTGGTAACAAGTCGATGACGAACTCGGTCGCACGATCAAGTGATAACCCAGTAAGTCTCCTGGAAACACATCAGGGAATTTATGCATCACATCAATATCTATCATTTGTGGTGCTTCTTTAGTAACGTATACCACAGATACCATATATCCAACTTATTTCTCTTCAAAGCATCTCTTCGCCTTTAGCATAGAGCGGATCAGCTTTCACTTCCTAGGAAACATACTCCCAATGATACTAAATCATATGCCATTTTTATTCTTGAATGATAACCTCTTCTATGCACATAATCACTTGTAGAGTGTTGAGACAACCAGTCTATTTCCAAGATGACGTCAAAGTCTACCATCTCAAGTCGACTCAGGTTGCATCCAAATTCTGTTCATCCATAAGATTTGGACATTGTTCATAACACTCATCTAATACAACATTTAGTCCAAAAGTGCTTGAACTAGCAAAATCTAATGTAAGGGTCTTAAGAGCTTGTCTAGTTCCTTCATCTCTTTTGATTTTTCAAAGACTATCATCAAAATCTCATATTGCACTCATTAGCTTGTATTTCTTTTATCCTTGATGTTCTACCTTGCTCTCTCTTCCATATACCTCGAAAAATCTTGTGATTGTTACTTTATATCCCAAGTTTATCTATAAGCATTAGGGTATATACTTATAAATTCATTAATTCAGCCAAACTATTTGGTCTTTACTTAATCATATCCCTCAACATTGGGCATAACTCAATTATCATTGTATTAAATCGAGTACTACTTATGCCATGACTTATCCGTGTATCCATTCTTAAGTTTGCCTTTAGGAATCTTCTACCTTGTCAAAATTCATGCCGATATAGCCATCTTTAACTCTACTAGGGTGCTATCTATTTCTTTACTGGCTACCCTTGATAGTTCTCACTTTTTTTTTGCTTATTCACTCTTTTATAGACATGATTCATATCCATCCATTTAGCAATCTCAAAATAGATTCTCCATTACTTCATCGGAGGTCTCTTGGCTATAGCATTTAATCTGAATCCAATCATCTTCCTTCCAATAATCCCATTATCACTAAACATCTTTATCAACAAAGGTCAAGGAGTTTATGAATCAGAATGTGCATCCAAAATAATTATTTTCCCTCCTTCAATTATCATAATGTCAACCACTTGCTTTATCTAGCGAATCTAGGTTTCAAGGATCAGGAGTAAATCTGTGGTAATCTAATCGGCATCAACAGATCATTAAATTACACGGTGGTCCAAATATATGAAAATAGAGGTTCTACAGTTCTTGACCTCATGGTTACAGGTTCTATTGAGTATATATAATGCCACTGGTCAAGGCACTATAGGAATAAATCTGGAGAAGATTTCATACATCAGTATATCAGGTATAAATCAGTAGATGTATGCTTAACATGATTAAGCATTTAACTGTTCATTCAGTTCGTATCTCTGTTCATGTTGTCGATCATGAGAATGGTGCAGATTGGTATAATCAGGACTAATACTAAAGAAACAATATCTGTAATTCCAATTGACAGGTTAAATCAAGAAGGTATCCTGTCAAGACACGAGAATTTAAAATCTGGTATGTGCATCCTCTATAATCATAAGAGTAAATCAATAATGCACCGCATCCTATATAATCATATCCAATTATATTGCCACAATTAGATTTGATCCTCTACTTAAAACGTTGAAGGCTTCGTCTTCAGAAAATATTCTTCAATCCTTGGTCAGATCATTGCAACTATCCCATACATCGGTGGCTGGTAAGGTTAACCACCTTGATATATTGCTTGTTGTGCACCAAACTTCTACACTGGGGTATGCATTACTGGGACTTACTGTATGGTAGGCACTGTGTTATAGCTAACATGTGTTGGGGTACAGTGATGCTACCAATTGGTACCATACTTTGTTCGACCCAGAGGTGTTGATGTAGCATCAGCAACTTGGGTAGCAACTTGCATAGTCGGTCTCATCTGTTGTTGCCCTTGTATTTTATTGGGTTAAGTTTATGACAACCATAACCAAGGTACTAAATAGTCCAGGTGGTTGGCTGGAGTGGCATGATTGTTCACCTCCTCTTATTTGCTCTAATCTGATTAACAACTCAGATGAGTTTTCACTATCCGTTCTCGACCCAGATAGTAGTGGGGTCAAGTTGTAACCTCATCTTAATGGTTAACGAGTAATGGATCAGCTTGTAATGGATCTCACTCTGAGTCTCCACGTCACTCAGGAGTGTAGCTTAAGCTTCTTTATAGTTGCTCTTATTCTTAATGTTTGGCCATTATTCTCTTATCTCTAATGGATTTAGCCCGAGATCTTTCCCTTTATCTCTACAGGGATTTTGGCATTACTAGCCATTTTCTTTCTTCCTCTATCTTACATCGAGTTTCACATCTTGTGAGTACCAACTCGGTATTCCAATTTTCTGCTTTATAGAAGCTCCCTTCTTGCTACTGTACTATATCCTGGTATACTTGGATAACTACCCAACTTATAGATAATACCCTAAATTGTTTGTTTATTAGGATAATTTTTTTGGTCTGCTCTTTCTCTGTGAGTGTATATATATGGTTCCACCTTTTATATGTACATTATCGTCTTGTTTAATTTCTATCTCAACCAACACAGGTGCTTATGGTTTATTTGTATTAAAGCTTTTAATTTATCCTAACTCAGTTCATGGACTCCAGTGGAAGTATTCAGGTTTAATGGGTAAGGCCTACGAGATGCTCTGATACCAAGTTGTCACACCCCAATTCTGCACTATTCAGAATGGTGTGATGAACCGTCAATAAACCAAGGGTTCAACCAGGATCTCACAATAGGCTATCCCACATATGATAAACCAAAACACATTCCACATTAATCAGAGGTAATAAAATAAATAGCAGAAGTCTTACAGATAATGAACTGAGGTCTAATCATGACAAATAATTAATATTCCATTTATTTCCAAGTAACCAAAACATAATTTAATACATATTACAATATCCAAATACGCAAACTAAACACTATGCGTGTCCACCGCTGAAACGCTCGCTTAACGAACCATGTTCGTCCTCCACAACTTGCTCATCATAACCACCACATGTTCATATGTTGGCGTGCCGATATAATCTTCAATCATAGTACCTACAACATCAGAAACTAAAAAGAATTGCACGCGCGAGGGTCAGTTCTCCAACTTGAGCTGAGTGAGTAAACAAAACAATGCAACAATACATATGCATGCAGTCAATTCATATCTTTGGTCTGGTTTATAGTTTGCAATGCGCAATAGAAAAGTTGGGTGGTCAAAGGTTAACGTTTATTGACCCCGCCTCTATACACAGGGTGTCGAAGTTCGTCCGAAGGTTAACGTTTATCGTCGTCCCCATCCACCCTAATCATGAACATTATATAACAAAGGTTAACGTTTATTGCTATATAGTGCCATACCAACACGTAAGCCCCTGTTGGCGAGGGCTTGCAAACTGGGCTCGCAACTAACCAATCCTAATGCCAAACAGTGTATCCAAGGCCTCACCCCAGCATCCCTCAGAATGTCCATAGAGATAGAGCTAAGGCCCCCCGGTAGAGTCAGAGACTATAAGGTCCGAGACCACCTCCCCTGATACTCTACGACATAATAGTTCTGCTAAAATAATGGTGATACGACGATGCTAATGCACAAGACTTGAGTTAGAGATAGAGCTAAAGTGCTGAGACCCGCCAAAGATTAACGTTTATTGATGTTCTCATCACACCTCCCCTGATACTCACTCGCATCAAGTACACCAACCACACACATACAATCACATGCCTATTCCTATCATCATCATCATCATCATGTTATAAACAATAAAGTGAATATGCATGAACAAGTAATAGAAATATTGGATGACATGTTGTATGCACATTACAAACATATTTGCATAGAATCAAGCATGGCATTGGACTCAAGAAAAGAGAAAACAGTTTGTAATTAATCAATTAGTTTAGAGTTCCGTTTTCTCACCTTAGCTTGTTAATAGATACTTTTCCAAGCTTTAGAATCACCTTTATAATGTTATTATATTGCTAGAAGACCTAACAAAGTTGATAGAATTTAATTAGAATTAATTCTGAATTTAAAAACCATTCTATAAACTGAGGGTCGGAGGTAAGGTCGGAGTCATGATCGACCCTGGGAGCGACCCTCCCCCTAATCTGAACTTCCCGAACACTGAGGGTCGATGCTAGGGTCGGATCTACCATCGACCCTAGGTGCGACCCTCCATGGTTTGAGTCAAAAATATCAGATTTCGTTCTCTCTTTCATGGTTGGGTCCTACGGCTTACTTCCACAATCCATTCTATACATGTTCTATGGTTTACAACTATACTTTATTCACCTACATGGTTTTTAATGATCTCCTCCATGGTTTCCATTGAAACGAAACCATGGATGGATGATTTGGGTTTCTTCTAAGTCATACCCTTTTCATAAACCATTCTAAAGTCTTAAATAAATCATGAGGAATTTATTCATACCTTAGTTTTGCTGAGATTCAGAGTTCCTCTGAATTTCCTCTTCTTCCTTAGCCTTTTCTTCAAGTTTTCCTTCTCTTCATTCTCTTCTCTTTCTCTCAATCCAATTAGGGTTGTAAAAGGAGTGAAAGAGCTTAGGGACGTCCTATTTATAGGGCAAAACCTCCCAAAATAAGTCCCATTGAGTTTAGGAAAGGTTCCAATCGAAATTAGGAAGGTTTCCTAATTTTCGGTTCGTGCTATTTTTCCCGAATACCGAGGGTCGATGGGAGGGTCGGACAATTCATAGACCCTCTATGACCCATGGTTGAGGGTCGATGGGAGGGTCGGACCTGCCTATTAAAACCTGCGACCCTACCCTAATTTTGACTATTTTTGAGTAAATTTTCATACTGGGTCTTGGGTTTCTTCACACACTTGGTCCACTTGGCTCGACCATGATATGTAGACGGGTCCCGACACAAAATATAAGCTTAGGCTGGGTTCATGGCGTACGGGTCCTACAACATAGATCCACTAGGATATCTCCCATATTTTAACCCAAATAGGGTTATCCACACCTTAGTCCACTCGGACTATCCATAGATCCCCTAGGATATTTAATCACACCTTAGTCCACTCAGACTATCCATAAATCCATTAGGATATCTATCCATATTCTAACCCAAAAGAGGTGATCCAAACCTTAGTCCACTTGGACTATCCATAGATCCACTAGGATATTTATCCATATTTTGACCCACATAGGGTTATCCACATTCCAACCCAGAATGAGTTATCCATATTTCAACCCAAATAGGGTTATCCTTAGATCCACTAGGACTATCTATCAGTCCACATGGACTATCCAAATCCTAATCCATAGGGTTTTCTCAACCTTTCAAGCATAAACTTCAACTTGAACAAATAAACTTAATCATGCACAAACATAAATCACATCCATAAACTTTAATCACACTTGAACTACGATGGTGGACCTGATTTTTGGAATAATTCCGTGATACGTAGGCAATCTGATGGATACAGATTCGGTTCAATGATATCAAACCACTTGGTTTGGTTTGGTTTAACAAATAGAGTCTAGCATAGGAAAGGTATAGGAGACCGATTTCGATCAGGCGGTTTGGGTGCCTAACCCCTTCCCATAACCATAACCTGACGCTTACCCAATCTCTGATGGATCAGAAATCCAATCTAAGGGTCATGAGTCAATCGAAGTCTTACCTTGGGGTGAGATTTCACATTTCTAAGGTCCTAGACCTTAATCTAGGTGGCGACTTCTAAAGATTTCTATCTTTGTCCTCACACTCATCAGACAAAAGCTAGGAATTCCTACACTCTGTAGTACCCCAACTACAAGAGATTCACCTGTGATGCACAAGATGAATAAAAAAAAAAGGTAAGCTCATGACAAACTATACAAGAGTTAAAAACTTAAGGCAGATATCAAGCATCAATCATAAGATGAATAGGGCATTAAATGATGATGAAATACCCAAGATAAACAATGTAAAGATTTTCATTCAAAGTCAGAAGCATACATCACAATGCCAACGTACTAAATGTAAACATCAGTGCAATTAAGTACAGAGAAATGTTAATCCAGGTAACAGAAGACTTGGGATATCCCTAAGGGATAAACACTTGGATGGGGGGAGACAACAGGTAGGGTTCTTGTCACACCCCAATTTTAAATCAACTAGAATGGTGTGATGAACTGTCTATGATCCAATAGTTCAATTAGGATCTCGAATAGGCCGTATCCCTTTGCTTAAACCATATACATCCACAACCATAATCAGAGTAAATAAACAATAGCGGAAGTCTTTAATATTAATGAACTAAGTATCTAACAATGATAACATAAATAAAGTATCTAATTATCTCTAAAAGACAAAAACATAAAATAAAATAAGTTAATCAATTACATGTTCTGAATAATCCAACAACTAAAACTATTCAAAAACACATGTGTTGTACTCGCACGACGAATCATGCGACTCCATCATAGCTTCCATATCTATCGCCGCAACATGTCTGTACACCGGAGCATTCACATAATCTTTTACAGTAAGACCTGCATTATCAACTAAAAAAATTCGACGTCAAAAGGGTGATCACACTTCATGGCTCAGTGAGCAAACAAAACAATGCAACAAACATATGCATGCATTCAATTCATATCTTTGGTCTGGTTCATAAGTTTGTAATGTGCAATAGAAAGGATACGTGGTCGCCGCACCTCTATACACGAGTGTGTGAAGCCGCCTAATGGATCAAACACCATTTCCATCCCACATGCACCCATCATGGAATAGAGATAAAGCTAAAGTGTCCGGATCAAACACCGCATGACACTTCCCCTGATGCCCTACCCATACCAACATGTAAGCCCCAATTAGCGAGGGCTTACAAACTAGACTCGCAACTAACCAATCCTAATGTCAAACAGTGTATCCAAGGCCTCACCCCAGCATCCCTCAATACGTCCATAGAGATAGAGCTTAGGTCCCCCGACAGAGTCAGAGACTACACAGTCCGAGACCACCTCCCCTAATGCCCTACGACGTAATAGTTCTGCTAAGGTAATGGCGATACGACGATGTTAGTGGACAAGGCTTGAGTAGAGATAGAGCTAGAGTTTAGTGACCAGGATGAACCACAATATCATGTCCTCCCCTTGATGCTCCACTCGCATCAAGCACACTAACCACACACATACATTCACATGCCTATTCCTAGCATCATCATCATCATCATGTTATACTTAACCTGAATTAAATATGCATGAGCAATAATAACAGGAATATTGGATGACATGTGATATGCACATTAGAAGCATACAAGCATAGAATCATTCATGGTATTGGACTTAATAAATAAAAACAATTTATTATTTGCCAATTAATTTAGGTCTTGCTCCCTCATCTTTGGTTGATATTAGATCCTCATTCAAGCTTTGTAAATAACTTTTAAACCACTTGAAAACCTAACAAATTTATAGATTTTAAAGTAGAATTAATTTCCATGAATTTAGACTAACAAAAACTAAGGGGTCGCAGGTGTGGCAGCACCTGTGGTGTCAGTTTCTGCGACCATAGGGCGTGTGGTCGCAAGGTGTGGTCGCATATCCTGTGACCACATATGTGACCACACCCTCCCTGGAAACTTATGGTCGTAAGGTGTGGTTGCATATCCTACGACCACACATGTGACCACACCCTCCTTGGAAACTTCCTGAGGGTGTGTGGTCGAATATCTGTGTCTCGTGTGGTCGCACATCATGCGACCACACGTGTGACCACACATGTGATGGTCGACTTTTCACTCTCAACTCCATTCCTTCATGTTTGGATTCCTTGACTTATCATCATGGTCCTTCCTATGATTGTTCTATGGCTCAGAACTAGTATTTTATACAGAATCCACATCTACATAAATTCCTTCCATGGATTCTCTTGGAATTTATCCATGGATTGATGATTGGGTTCTCACTTAAATCCTATCTCTTTCATGAACTACTCTAGGCTCTCAATTGACATGGGAAATGTTCCATACCTTAAGCTTGTTGATGATTCAGAGGTTTTTTTCTAAATTTCCCCTTCTTAGTCTTCCTCTTCAATTCTCCTTCTGCTCCTTCTCTTCTCTTTCTCTCACTTTCAGTTTGAGTTCTAAAAGGATGAAATAGGCTAAGGGACATCCTATTTATAGAGGAAAATCCTCCATAATAAGCCCTACTTAGTTTAGGAAAGAACCCCCTTCGGATTAGGAAGGTTTCCTAAACTCGATTCTGTCTGGAATTTCTTGTAGTCGGAGGTGGGGTCGCAGAACCTGTCGACCACACCATCTAAAACATGCGACCACACGACCTAAATTCCTGTGATTGCATTATTTTGAGGTGTGGTTGATCACACCTGTTTAGGTATGCGACCACACGCTCAAAATTAACTGTTTTTGGGTTAAATTTCATACCTGGTCTTGTGGTTTCTTCATGCACTTGGTCCACTTGACCCGACCATGATAGGAAGACCTGATACAAGGTGGTAAGACCGGTTAGTTCGATACTGGTCTTACAACTCCCCCCTCTTATTAGAAATTTTGTCCTTAAAATTTGCACATACCTTCTGAGTCGAAAAGGTAAGGATAATGCTTTCGCATAGCATTATCTTCTTCCCATGTGATCTCTTCTATATCTTGGCTCCTCCAAGTAACCTTAACATAATAAATGTCACGGTTGCGTAGACGTTGAACCTTTCGGCTGGTGATTTCAGTTGGTGCTACTTTGAATGCCAAATCGTCAGTTAGACTCAGTGGATCCGCTGTTATAACGTGTGTTGGATCTCTGACGTACTTCTTTAATAATGAGATATAAAATACATCATGCACACTTGACATAGATAGAGGTAGTGCTAACTAATACGTCACTTTTACACGTTTAGCGAGAATCTCATATGGCCCGACATATCTTAGACTTAGCTTCCCTTTCTGTCCGAATCATTTTAAACCTTGCATAGGTGATACTTTCAAGAATACCTTATCACCTACAATGAATTCAAGGTCTCGATGTCGAGTATCTGCATATTGTTTCTGATGATTCTGAGCTGTTCTAACTCTTTCCTTGATAATGTCGACTACTCGACAAGTCTCTTCAACAAATTCTGGTCCAACGATACTTCGTTCACCAACTTCATTCCAAAACAAAGGAGTTTGACACTTCCTACCATACAGTGCTTCATAGGGTGACATCTGTATAGTAGCCTGATAGCTGTTGTTATAGGAGAACTCGATCAATGGTAGTTTCTCATCCCATGATCCCTTAAAATCAATAACACAGGCTCGAAGCATGTCTTCTAAAATTTGAATAGTACACTCCGACTGTCTATCTGTCTAAGGATGTAACGCAGTACTGAACTTCAAAGTTGTACCCATAGCCTTCTGTAATCCTTCCCAAAACTTTGATGTAAAGTGTGGGTCTCTATCGGACACAATGTTTTCAGGTACACCATGCAATCTGACAATATTATCCACATATAGCTTGGCTAACCTCTCTAGGGTATACTGAGGTCGTATAGCTATGAAGCGAGCTGTCTTAGTCAGACGATCTACAATCACCCAGACCACGTCAACTACTCGGGGAGTCAATGGTAATCTGGTGACGAAGTCTATAGTGATGCAGTCCCATTTCCAAACTAGTTCTGGCAGTAGTTGCAACAATCCTACAGGTCTTTACCTTTCAACCTTTATCCTCTGACAATTTAGGCATTGAGACATAAATTTAGCTACATCTGCTTTCATTCCTCTCCACCAATATAATTTCTTCAATTCATGATACATCTTCATACTTCCTGGATGTACCGAATAAGCGGTGGTGTGAACTTCCTTCATTAGTCTGTGTCTAATATCCAAGTCTTCATTTTCCGGAGCACATACTCTTACGTTATATTTTAGTACCTTTTTAACGACCAAGGTGAACTCAGGAATAATCCTACCTTTTTAGATATCTTCTTGCACCGTTCTCAGATAAGGGTCTGATTTAATAGTGGCCTTCACTTCATCTAATATATCAGGTATAATCTTCAATGTTGCGAACATATTTAAAAACCAATGAATAAACCCTTGGTTGGTTGATCCACCTGGTGCATCTATCATGAACTACTCATTACCATGATTGAATACTTTTCCTGTAACACACATCGCTCCAGTCGTGTTAACCTCTTATTGGGATTTTATCATTGCTTTTCTGCTTAGCGCATCAGCAACTACATTAGCCTTACCTGGATGATACTAGATATCGCAATCATAGTCCTTTAATAGTTCCAGCCATCTTCTTTGTCTCATGTCCAACTCCTTCTAATTAAAAAGATAGGTGAGACTCTTATGATCTAATTTAATCTAAAATTTCTCTCCTTACAAATAATGTCTCCATATCTTGATAGCATGTACTACCGCTGCTAATTCCATGTCATGAGTGGGATAGTTCTTCTGTTTTCAATTGTCTTGAGGCATACGCAACTACTTGTTCTCCTTGCATAAGTACACATCCTAAACCCAACCCAGACGCATCAGTGTACAAGGTAAATGGTTGTCCTGGAATAGGAATAGTCAAGATGGGAGCAGATATCAATCTTGCTTTCAATGTTTGAAAACCTTCTTCACATTTGTTGATCCAAACAAACTTTTCTCCTTTCTTAGTCAAACTGGTGAGAGGTACGACGATTCTAGAGTAATCTTCCACGAATCGTCGGTAATACCCAACTAGACCTAGTAAACTTCTGATTTCTGCAACACTCTTAGGTGCTTCTCATTTCACAATGGCTTCAATCTTTCTAGGATCCACTTTAATTCCTTTAGCGGATTCAACATGGCCTAAGAAAGTAACCTCATTTAACCAAAACTCACACTTTGTAAATTTGGCGTAAAGCTTCTCTTTTCTTAGTCGTTGTAGAGCGGCTCTTAAATTCATGACATGAGTTTCCTTGTCCTTGGAGTAGACCAATATATCGTCAATAAACACAATGACTGACGTATCCAACATATCATGGAATACCCGATTCATGAGTTCCATAAAAATTGTGGGTGCGTTAGTTAATCCAAAAGACATGACTAAAAATTCATAATGTCCATATCTTGTTCTGAATGCTATCTTTGGAATAATACC
Organism: Protea cynaroides; assembly: GCA_028583415.1. Classification (NCBI taxonomy): domain Eukaryota; kingdom Viridiplantae; phylum Streptophyta; class Magnoliopsida; order Proteales; family Proteaceae; genus Protea; species Protea cynaroides. Next base: position 40,950,264 of record CM053275.1, read on the forward strand.
TTACTTAATCTTCAACTGATGGTATCCTGACCGAAGATCAATCTTGGAGAATACCTTGGCACCTTGTAACTGATCGAACAAGTCATCGATCCAAGGCAACGGGTATCGATTCTTGATTGTAAGCTTATTCAATTTCTAATAGTCTATACACAGTCTAACACTACCGTCCTTCTTCTTCACAAACAATACTGGCACTCCCCACGGTGATATACTGGGTCTGATATAACCCTTGTCCAGTAATTCCTGTAACTGTACCTTTAGTTCCTTCAGTTCAGTAGGAGCCATTCAATAAGGTGCTTTAGATACTGGTATGGCTCCAGGTATAAGATCTATAAAGAACTTTGTCGCTTGATCGGGTGGTAGTCCTGGTAGTTCCTCTAGAAATACATCTGAAAAGTCATGCACAACATCAATATATTCCATTCTTGGTACTTCCTTGGTGAGATCAACCACGGATACTAGGTACCCAACTCCTCCTTTCTCGAGGAATTTTCTAGCCTTTAATGCAGAGAGGATGAGTTTTCGTCTACGGAGAAGTTTGGTTCCCGCAAAACTAAACTCTGCTCCTTCCTTGTCTTTAAATGTCAGTTTCTTTTTTGCACATAATAGGTTTGTAGAATGCGGAGCTAACCAATCCATTCCCAAGATAACGTCAAAGTCTGCCATCTCAAGTTGAATTATGGTTGCATCCAAAATCTTCTCGTCGATAAGAACTGGACATGGTCCATAACCTTTTTCTAGTTCCACTTCTAATCCCATACGTGATCGTACAAGCAATTTGTAGTTTAGAGATCTGAGGGGTAGATTTAGCTTCTTTCCAAACGACACAGATATAAAAGAATGAGTAGCTCCAGAATCAATGAGTACTCTGGCTGGTATGCCATTAATAGGTACGATACCTGTGACCACATCAGGTGATGCGACAGCATCTTTAAATGTAACTGCATAAACCTTTCCTTGATGTAGCTGCTTCCTGAGCTTAGGAAACTCCCTTGAATAACGTCCCATTTGATTACAGTTATAGCATTTTACTCCTTCAGTATTTTTCTTCTGTTGAGGTTGGACTGTTGGAGTAGTCTTAGCTGCAGCATTAAAGCCTTGAGTACGGAAGGATTTAAATGTCTTTGTGTTCCCTCCGTTATATGAATTTCCACTTGACCTTTTGATACCTCTATTCTGAGCAAAGTTGCTCTCTCTCTGGTTCGATTCTAGCACCTGAGCAATCTGTATGGCTTCATTATAAACTTTCTTCTCTAGCCCCAAAACATGCTCCCGAATGCTTCCCCTAAGTCCCATGATGAACCTTCGGGTTTTAGTATTTTCCTCCTGCATGCTAGAGGGAGCAAAGAAAAATAGTTCTTCATAACGCTGTTGATATGCATCCACAGTCATCTATCCCTGATACAAACTCAGGAACTCTCTTTCCATAGCGTCTCTGAAACTTCTAGGAAAATATTTCTCAAAGAATGCCTCTTTATAGATAGCCCAGGTCAATTGGGCATGCTTCGTTAATAGATAACTCCGAGTAGACTTCCACCAGTGGTGTGCATCGCCCTTCAGCATAAATGTGGCACACAACACTTTTTCCTCCTCATTAACAGTCATCATCATGAAATTCCTTTCCATCTCGTCGATCCAATGAGCTGGCCATAAAGGATCCGCTGGGTTGCCATTATATTCCCTAGGCTTCATTTTCAGAAAACACTCGATCAGTCGAGAATGGTCCAACTGATACTGGGCATAGTCCCCATATATAGGTGCTTGATAATGGTAACTGCCTTGGGCTACTTCAGGATTTTGTACTGGAGCTTGTACAACTGGCATTTGAGGTGATTGAGGTACCGTGTTGCTACCCCCTGGTATGGTGCTAGCTTGTCTGGCTGGTATAGGTATAGTATGTGCAGCTGGAAAAACCATTCCCATAGCAGCTTGTATATTGGCTTGTACTTGCTATATTTGCTGCAGCTGTTGTGCTAGGTTCATTACTGTTGTAGCCAAATCTGTAGGTGGGGCTGACAAGTTTGTAGGATTAGCCTGGTCATTGGCTCTTGGTGGTGTCATATTCTGATTCTCTTGTCCTTCATGATTTTCATGGCTATCTTCCTCCATAGGTGGTGGTGGTGGAATTGAGTTACGCCCTCGTCTGGTTACTCTTCGACCAGCCATTTCTTGTTTCCGATGGTGGTAGTTTCTAAAAAATCATAGAACATGTGAGGCAATAGTAATATACGTCATTCCCATGTCAAAATCCAATTAATCAATGTAAAATTTCAAACATCCAAGTGATTCACTCAAAATACAGCATTTTCCATCGTGGGGTCAATGGTGGAGCCACAATATATGTGACCACAGGGTATGTGACATCACAAAACCCTATCAGCTCATCGAGAGCCTGTGGTCGATCATGTGGTCGCAATATGTGCGACCATAGGGTCCGACCACACGAAATCTGTCAGCTCACCGAGAGCCTGTGGTCGATCATGGGGTCGATCGTGTGGTCGCATATTTGGTCGAATTCTGCGACCACACGACCCCAAATCAGGTTTTTAAATCTGATTTTTGGAGTCATTTCCCACTTTCTCTTTTGCTTTCAACTCAACTCGCTTCCACTGAGTTGCTACAGTGTCGACCACTCATGTTTGATGATGCTTTCTTCCATTCACGACCTCTGCTCCGTTCCTTCAGGTCTGTTCTCTACTGGTCCTCATTTTTAAGCTTTCAAAACTAGATTTTTCTCCATTTATAGCGTTTTCTTTAAATTAAAATTTTTTTAACCGTAAAAATTTGATTTTTATTGGGGGCTTTTGCTATTGGCCACCCAATGGATGAAAGCCCTCAAGAAAATTTGAGTTTCATCGGTTAGTTTTTGAGAAAAATGAAATTTTCAATTTTTAACCAAATTTTCAGGATTTTTTTTTCAAATTATCAAAATTTCTTCAAATTCGATCTGCCTAGTTTAAATTTCCAACTGTATGAGTCTTGCAAGATGGTTTGGAATATATGTAAGTCCTCCTGCCCAATGGTTTGGGTGAAAAGTGAGGCTTTTGGCCGAATCATGCCGTTATAATGCCAAAATTTTGAATTTTTCTCTATAACTAATATCTTGCTTGTTGGTCTGTGTCTTTGCAGATAACATGGCTCGCACCAAGGTCTCTAGAGTTCATGATCTTCTTTGCTTCCAGTCTAATGAAGCAGAGACTCAGTATGCTTGTTATGAGCGTAAAAAGGTGGAAGGGGGTCGTTGTGTAAACCTGACTAATTTAGCCTTGTTTAATGTGGAGGGTGCCTTTGGTGATATGGGTTGGCTCCCTGTGATCTTGTATGAGGGTTGCACTTGTCCTGCACTGGTGAAGCAGTTTTATTGCAATCTTCAGGTAGAGGGTGACCCAAATGATACAGACAAGGGTAGGGAGCTCACGATCACTAGTTATGTTAAAGGGGTAGAGATCTCTTTTAACTGCCAGGAGTTAACTGATCTCTTGGGTATATCAAACGATGGCCCCTTAGTATACTATGTGTTAGACCTGTATCGAACAAACCGGTCTTACCACCTTGTATCAGGTCTACCTATAATGGTTGAGCCAAGTGGATCAAGTGCGTGAAGAAACCACAAGACCAAGTATGAAATTTAACTCAAAAATAGTCAAATATGAGTGTGTGGTCGCATACCTAAACAGGTATGACCGACCCCACCTCAAAAGAGTCCAACCACATGAATTTTGGTCGTGTGGTCGGACATTTCAAAAGGTAGGGTCACGGATTCTACGACCCCACCTCCAACCCCACGGAACCAGTCAGAAACCGAATTTAGGAAACCTTCCTAATCCGAAGGGGGTTCTTTCCTAAACTCATTAGGGCATATTATGAAGGGTTTTCCTCTATAAATAAGACGTCCGTTAGCATCTTTCACTCCTTTAGAACTCTAATTGCAAGAGAGAGAAAGTGAAGAGAAGGAAGAGAAGGAGAATTGAAGAAGAAGACTAAGGAGGAGGAAAATTCAGAGAAAACATTGAATCTTCAGCAAGCATAAGGTATGAACATATTTCTCATGTAAAATTGAGAGCCTAGGATAGTTCATGAAGAAGATAGGATTAGGAGAAACCCAAATCATCCATCCATGGACAAATTCCAAGAGAATCCATGGGGGAAATTATGTGGACAATGGATGGTGTATAAAATAGTAGTTTTGAACCATAAAACAATCATAGGAAGGACCATGATGATAAGCCAAAGGATTCAAACATGAAGGAATAGAATTAAGAGTGAAAGGTAGACCATAACACGTGTGGTCGCACGTGGGGTCGCATGATGTCTGACCCTACAAGAAACACATGTTCGACCACATGCCCTCGGGAAGTTTTCAGGGAGGGTGTGGTCGCACGTGTGGTCGGAGTATGTCCGACCCTACCCTACGACCCCACACCCTGTGGTCGCAGAAACTGAGACCCCAGGTGCTGCCCCACCTACGACCCCTCAGTTTCTGTTAGTCTAAATATATAGAAATTAATTCTAATTAAAAATTTATGAACTTGTTAGGTTTTCAAGTGATTTAAAAGTGAATTACAAAGCTTGAACGAGGATCTACTATCAATCAAAGGGGAGGGAACAAGACCTAAATTAATTGGCTAATAATAAACTATTTTTATTTATTGAGTCCAATGCCATTATTGATTCTATGCTTGTATGTTTGTAATGTGCATTTAACATGTCATCCAATATTTCTGCTATTACTATTCATGCATATTTAATTTTCGTTTAATTATAATATGATGATGATGATGATGCTAGGAATAGGCATGTGAATGTTTGTGTGTGGTTAGTGTATTTGATGCGAGTGGGGCATGGGGGAGGACGTGACACTGTGGTTCATCCTGGTCATCAGACTCTAGCTCTATCTCTACTCAAGTCTTGTCCACTAACATCGTCATATCGCCATTACCTTAGCAGAACTATTACGTCGTAGGGCATCAGGGGAGGTGGTCTCGGACCGTGTAGTCTCTGACTTTGCCAGGGGACCTTAGCTCTATATCTATGGACATATTGAGGGATGCTGGGGTAAGGCCTTGGATACACTGTTTGACATTAGGATTGGTTAGTTGCAAGCCCAGTTTGTAAGCCCTCATCAATAGGGGCTTACGTGTTGGTATGGATATGGCATCAGGGGAAGTGTCATGCGGTGCAGTCCTAGCACTTTAGCTCTATCCCTATTCCATGATGGGTGCATGTGGGACGGAAATGATATTTGATCTACTGGGTGGCTTCACACACTCATGTATAGAGGTGTGGCGGCCACCAGTCCTTTCTATTATACATTGAAAACTTATAAACCAAACCAAAGATATGAATTGAATGCATGCATATGTTTGTTGCATTGTCTTGTTTACTCACTGAGCTCAAGTTGGAGAGCTGACCCTTGCGCGTACAATTCTTTTTAGTTTCTGATATTTTAGGTATTACGGTTGAAGATTATGTCGACACGCCAACATATGAACAGGTGGCAGCTATGGTGAGCAAACTGTGGAGGACTATTGTGATTCGTTAAGCGAGCGCCAACTGTGGATACGCTTAGTGTTTAATTTTCGTATTTGGATATTTGTAATATGTATTAAATTATGTTTTGGTTACTTGGAGATAAATGAAATATTAATTATTTATCATGACTAGACCTCAGTTCATTATCTGTAAGACTTCCGCTATTTATTTTATTATCTCTGATTAATGTGCAATGTGTTTGGGTTTAACATGGTTGGGCATAGCCTATGCGAGATCCTAGTTGAACCGTTGGTTTATTGACGGTTCATCACACCATTATGGTTGGTTCATAATTTGGGTGTGACACCACCTAAGGAACCCCAGTTCCTATCTGTGATGATGCGTGCAGATATTGATCGTCAGCTTCTTAAGGATGATCGCTGGGAGATGAAGGCAATCAACCTACGGCTGGAACCTCGGGTGTACTGCAAGATTATTCAGCACAACCTGATTCCTCAGAGTGGGCACTATGAGAAGGTTTCCTAGTTGACCCAATATTTCCTATACTGTATCTGCACTAGGTAACTCCTCTGTCTTCCATACATTATCATCAAGACGATGCACCGTGCTATGATGCCTGGGTAGATGGGCAACCTGCCCTATGGGCGTTTGATCACTACCCTTCTCACTCGCCTGCATGTCGACTTAGTTGATGAGAGGATTCATAAGGACACCTTCTCGACTGACCTTGACTGGGAGGCCATCTGCAAGATGGGGATGCGAGATGCGCAGGTCAGTGACGAGGAGAAGAACGCTATGGTGTGTCCCTGTACTCGGGTAGAGATAGCAGACGCTGAGGCGGCGGTAGCAGCATCAGCAGAGGTCCATGGGGGTGATGCTGAGGATGATGATCGTATGTTCATGGATGTAGACGTCATACCTCCTCCCTCACCACAACATTCTACTGGAGCTGGCCCTACTCGGGTTCCTTCCCACTCACCTGGTCCTTCGCACCCACCACCTGATGACGTGATGGGGCTGGTGCATGAGATTTGGGAGGCCCAGCATGAGACTAATCAGTAGGTGGTAGAACTGGCAGCTAGTCTCCAGGTGACCCAGACTCAGGTAGCCTGGCTTACGAGAGTATATGCTGAGGATTATGATCGAGATCGTGAGGTACCTCCTCCTCCAGCACCTCCAGCTCCATGATGCATTTATTTCTTTTTCCTTGTACTACAGAGTAACTATTCGGATTGTGGACTGTACTCTGATTTGGATATATATATATATATATATATATATATATATAATGTTTTTATTTGATGTGTATATGAAACTTGTTTCTCATCTTAATATTGCATTATTCTCTTTCTTAATTTTTGTCTCATACAACACAGGTGCTTATAGTGTGTTCTTATTAAAGCTTTTAAATTTTTATCCTAACTCAGTTCACAAACTTTTGTGGAAGTATGTAGGTTTAATAGACAGGGCCCGAGAGCTCGGATACCAAGTTGTCACACCCCATTTCTGAACCAACTAGAACGGTGTAATGAACTGTCTATGATCCAATAGTTCAACCAGGATCTCGAATAGGCCATGTCCCTTTGCTTAAACCATATACATCCACAACCATAATCAGATTAAATAAACCATAGCGAATGTCTTTAATATTAATGAACTGAGTATCTAACAGTGATAACATAAATAAAGTATCCAATTATCTCCAAAAGACTAAGACATAAAATAAAATAAGTTAATCAATTATATGTTCTGAATAATCCAACAACTAAAACTACTCAAAAACACATGAGTTGCACTCGCACGTTGAATCATGCGACTCCATCACAGCTTCTATATCCATCGTCGTAAAATATCCTACACCGAAGCATTCACATAATCTTCTATAGTAGGACCTGCATCATCAACTTAAAATATTCGATGTCGAAAGGGTGAGCACACTTCATAGCTCAGTGAGCAAACAAAACAATGCAACAAACATATGTATGCATTCAATTCATATCTTTAGTCTAGTTTATAAGTTTGCAATGTGTAATAGAAATGATAGGTGGCCACCGCACCTCTATACACGAGTGTATGAAGCCGCCCAATGGATCAAACACCATTGCCGTCCCACATGCACCCATCATGGAATAGAGATATAGCAAAAGTGCCTGGATCAAACTCCGCATGACACTTCCCCTAATGCCCTACCCATACCAACACGTAAGCCACTATTGGTAAGGGCTTATAAACTGGGCTCGCAACTAACCAATCCTAATGTCAAACAGTGTATCCAAGGCCTCACCCCAGCATCCCTCAATACGTCCATAGAGATAGAGCTAAGGTCCCCCGGAAGAGTCAGAGACTACACGGTCCGAGACCACCTCCCCTAATGTCCTACGACGTAATAATTCTACTATGGTAATGGCGATACGACGATGTTAGTGGACAAGACTTGAGTAGAGATAGAGCTAGAGTCTGGTGACCAGGATAAACCACAATGTCATGTCCTCCCCTTGATGCTCCACTCGCATCAAGTACACTAACCACACATACATTCACATGCCTATTCCTAGCATCATCATCATCATCATGTTATATATAAACTGAATTAAATATGCATGAGCAGTAATAATAGAAATATTGGATGATATGTGATATGCACATTACAAGCAGACAAGCATAGAATCATTCAAGGTATTGGACTCAATAAATAAAAATAGTTTATTATTAGCCAATTAATTTAGGTCTTGTTCCCTCACCTTTGGTTGATAGTAGATATTCGTTCAAGCTTTGTAAATCACTTTTAAACCACTTGAAAACCTAACAAATTTATAGATTTTAAATTAAAATTAATTCCCATGAATTTAGACTAACAAAAACTGAGGGGTCGCAAGGTGTGGTCACATATCCTACGACCACACATGCGACAACACCCTCCCTGGAAACTTCCTGAGGGTGTGTGGTCGAATATGGGTGTCTCGTGTGGTCGCACATCATGCGACCACACGTGCGACCACACCTTTGATGGTCAACTTTTCACTCTCAACTCCATTCCTTCATGTTTGGATTCCTTGTCTTATGATCATGGTCCTTCCTATGATTGTTCTATGGCTCAGTACTAGTATTTTATACAAAATCCACATCCACATAAATTCTTTCCATGGATTCTCTTGGAATTTATCCATGGATTGATGATTGGGTTCTCACTTAAATCCTATCTCTTTCATGAACCATTCTAGGCTCTCAATTGACATGGGGAATGTTCCATACCTTAAGCTTGTTGATGATTTAGAGGTTTTCTCTAAATTTCCCCTTCTTAGTCTTCTTCTTCAATTCTCCTTCTCTTCCTTCTCTTCTCTTTCTCTCACTTTCAGTTTGAGTTCTAAAAGGATGAAAGAGGCTAATGGACGTCCTATTTATAAAGGAAAACCCTCCATAGTAAGCCCTACTTAGTTTAGGAAAGAACCCCCTTTGGATTAGGAAGGTTTTCTAAACTCGGTTCTGTCTGAAATCCGTGTGGTCGGAGGTGGGGTCGCAGAACCCGTCGACCACACCCTCTAAAGCATTGACCACACGACCTAAATTCCTGTGGTTGCATTATTTTGAGGTGTGGTCAATCACACTATTTAGGTATGTGACCACACGCTCATAATTGACTGTTCTTGGGTTAAATTTCATACCTGGTCTTGTGGTTTCTTCATGTACTTGGTCCACTTGGCCCGACCATGATAGGAAGACCTGATACAAGGTGATAAGACCAGTTAGTTCAATACGGGTCTTATAGTTCAAGTCAAAACCATAGTAGACCGGTTCTCCCAGGCAGAGGCAACATTTTGAACCAAATCCGGCATTAGTTCCCTGTAAGGCAATGGCTCATCAAGAGATTCATGTATAGGAGATGGTAGGCCGTGCTATTGATGAAGTTAATTTGGAGATTAGAACGTCGTATGTGTAAGACCCATAAATTGGATATGAGTGCCACCCGGGGTGCTCGTCACGATACAATTCTCCCTCCACCAGCTACAACCCCAACAAACGTCCGTAGATCTGATCATGCTGAGCCATCATGGCCAATCTGTCTCTTTGTGGATGTCTACACTATTGTTTCTCCCCCAGTATTGGTTACATGTAAACTTAAGAACTTGTAGAGCTGGAATCAAACTCAATCTCTCTAGGAGCCAACACTACAGTAAATGCGGCGTCCCCATGAATCGATCTAAATCGAACTTGTTGTTATGCCTTGCCATCACGTCAAGGCCATTCAAAGTTTATGCCAATACAGTGGGTATAATATCACCACCATCATTAGCATGGATAATGAGATCCACTATGGTAGGGGAATCTATGCGCTTTTGGCTTCTTAGCAAGTAACGGGATATCATGCAGTAGTTGAACACTCTTCCCCTCTATACCTTTGCTTGGAATTCCTCAAGGTCTTTGCGTGTATACTTTTTAGTCATTTATTGGATGTTTAATCCCCCGTTCTTGAAGAAAACTTTGACCTCTTCCTTACTCCACTCGAAGTGTTCTCGGATCTTCTGAGTGTATTCGCTCCGAAGCAGAGGTTTGAAGATCTTCTCCCTATAAGGGTACATCTGACATACCCTGAATTCTTCCATTGTAGGGCACATCATTGCGTTACCAAATCTGAAAACGTGCATTGAGGGGTCTCAGAATTTGGTGACCGCTTTCAACAAACTAGGACAGAGGCGCATGTTCTGAAGGCTACATAGGGCTTCGAGATGATATGGCTTTAAAGGTGAGGTGTCTCTCCTAGAATTAAACCATTCCCACTTCCTAAGTCCTTTGTTCATGTTGTCGCGCAGCTGTCAAACAAAAAGTCAGTCTTGTACATCACAAAAGTAGTAAACTAAGGGTTCGAGTCCATAATAAAATGTTCATACTATAAGACCCGTATCAAACTAACTGGTCTTACCACCTTGTACTAGGTCGACCTATCATGGTCGAGCCAAGTGGAACAAGTGCGTGAAGAAATCACAAGACCAGGTATGAGTCTAACCCAAAAATAGTAAATGTGAGGGTAAGGGTCGCATGCCTAAACAGGTAGGGTTAACCCCACCTCAACAGAAGTCCAACCCATGACTTTTAGTCATAGGGTCGGATGACTATGAAGGTGTAGGGTCGACGGATCCTGCGACCCTACGTCCGACCCTACGATGACAGACAGAAACCAAAAATTAGGAAACCTTCTTAATACCAAGGGGATCTTTCTTAAACTCCTTAGGACTTATTATGAAGGGTTTTTCTCTATAAATAGGATGTCCTTTAGCCTCTTTCACACCTTTACAACCCTAATTGAAAGTGAGAGAAAGAGAAAGAGAAGGAAGAGAAGAAGAGAAGGAAACTTGAAGAAGAAGACAAAGGAAGAGAAGGAAACTTCAGAGAAACCTCTGAATAAAGGTATGAACCTAATTCCTTACCTGAATAAGAGATCCTAGAATAGTTATGAAGAACATAGGATTAGGAGAAACCCAAATCATCCATCCATGGATAAGTTCCAAGAGATTCCATGGAGGAAATTGTTATGGACAATGAATAGTGTATAACTTGGAGTTTTGAGCCATAGAACAATCTTAGAATGGACCATGAAAGTAAGTCAAAGGATCAAAACATGAAAGAATGGACTTTAGAATGAAAGGCCGACTCAGAATACGTGTGGTTGCACGTAGGGTCGAATGATATCCGACCCTACGAGACCACAGGATCGACCACATGCCCTCGGAAAGTCCCAGGGAGGGTGTGGTCGCACATAGGGTTGAATGGTATCCGACCCCATGTCCGACCCTACACCCTAGGGTCGCAGAAACTGCTACCCTAGGTGCTACCCTACCTGCAACCCTACGATTTTAGTTATTTTAAATTTATTGGAATTAATTCTAATAAAAATCTATCGACTTGTTAGGTCTTTCTACTAATTTAAAAGTGACTCATAAAGCTTGAACGAGGATCTACGCTCAACCAAAGGTGAGGGAACAAGACCTAAACTAATTGGCTAATAACAAACTATTTTTATTTATTGAGTCCAATACCATGAATGATTCTATGCTTGTATGATTTTAATGTACATATCACATGTCATCCAATATTCCTATTATTATTGTTCATGCATATTTAATTTTTGTTTATTTATAATATGATGTTGATGATGATGCTAGGAATAGGCATGTGAATGTATATGTGTTGTAAGACCTGTGTCAATCTAACCCGGTCTTACCACTTTGAACCAGGTTTATCCATCATGGTCGAGTCAAGTGGACCAAGGGCGTGAAGGAGATCGAGATCCCACGTATAAAATCGACCCAAAAATATTTAAAATTAGGGGAGGGTCGCACACCCAGCTAAGCAGGGTCGGACCTCCAAAAATAGAAAGTCAGACCCTCAGTTTTGAAGGGAGGGTCGGACAGCTTAAGACCCTAGGGTCGACGGGATCATCGACCCTCCCATCGACCCTCGGTTTCTGACGAATATAGAAATTAGAAAATTTCTATATTTTTCGATTGGGATTCTTTCCAAATCTCAATGGGACTTATTTAGGATGTTCCTAGTCTATTTAAATGACGTCCCTAAGCCACTTTCACTCCTTTCACAACCCTAATCGAATTGAGAGAAAGAGAGGAGAAGGAAAGAGGAAGAAGAAAGGGAAGGAAGAGAAATTAAGCCAAAAGAGAAGAGTTGCAGAGAAAGATTAATCTTCTCAGGTATGGATACTAATTCTATGAGTTTCTACATACCTTAGGATAGTTATTGGAGAGAGAGCGATCTCGGAGAGACCCAAACCATCCATCCATGGTTAGGTTTTCATGGAAAACCCTAGGAGAATGCATGAAATCCATCTAGGAGGATGATTCATGGTTTCAGACCATGGAATGAATGTTTAATGGAATGTGGGAACAAACCATAGGACCCCAAACACGAAGAATGGATTTAAAAGTGGGAATTGGACCAGAGTGCACCGAGGGTCGCACCCAGGGTCGATAGGCCATCTGACCCTAGGTGTTTATGACCATCGATCCTCAGCATTCGGGAAGTCCAGAAAGAGGGGAGGGTCGATAGACCCATCGACCCTAGCATCGACCCTCAATTGACAGAATGGTTTTTAAACTACGAATTAATTCTAATTAAATTCTATCGACTTTGTTAGGTCTTCTAGCAATATAATAATAGTATAAAGGTGATTTTAAAGCTTGTAAAAGTATCTTTTAGCAAGCTAAGGTGAGGAACCTTAACTCCAAACTAAATTGGTTAATAATAAACTATTTTCTATTTTTGAGTCCTATGCTATGCTTGATTCTAGGCGAATATGTTTGTAATGTGCATACAAAGCATGCCATCCAATATTTCTATTACTTGTTCATGCATATTTACTTTGTTGTTTATAACATGATGATGATGATGATGATAGGAATAGGCATGTGCTTGTATGTGTGTGGTTGATGTGCTTGATGCGAGCGAGTATCAGGGGGGGGTGTGATGAGAACGTCAATAAACGTTAACCTTTGGCGGGTCTCAGCACTTTAGCTCTATCTTCAACTCATGTCTTGTGCATTGGCATCATCGTATCGCCGTTACTTTAGTAGAACTATTATGTCGTAGAGTATCAGGGGAGGTGGTCTCGGTCCTTGTAGTCTCTGACTCTACCGGGGGCCCTTAGCTCTATCTCTATGGACATTCTGAGGGATGCTGGGGTGAGGCCTTGGATACACTATTTGGCATTAGGATTGGTTAGTTGCGAGCCCAGTTTGCAGCCCTCTCCAATAGGGGCTTACGTGTTGGTATGGCACTATATAGCAATAAACGTAACCTTTGTTATATAATGTTCATGATTGGGTGCATGTGAGTTGACGATAAACGTGATCTTCGGGTAACGTCACACACTCGTGTATAGAGGCGGAGCCAGTAAACGTGACCTTTGGCTACCTCAACCTTTCTATAGCATACTGCAAACTTTAAACCAGACCAAAGATATAAATTGACTTTTTGCATGCATATGTATTGTTGCATTGTTTTGGCTACTCACTGAGCCGTGTTGTGTGCTCACCTCTCAACGTCGAATATTTTTAGTTGATGATGCAGGTTACACAGTTAAAGATTATATGAACGCATCTGCGTACGGAAATATAGCAGCAATGGACGCTGGAGCTGAAGATGATACACACGACTCCTCTTGCGAGTGCAACTCGTGTTTATTTGATTAGATATTTTTATAGGTTTCTTTCATTGGATTTATAAAGACTTGTATTTGATATTTAAATATTTATGTCTCAGTTGGAAACAGAATAATTTGCTATTAAATTATTGATATCATCTTAGTTCTCAGTTCATTTATTTATAAGATTTCCGCTATTGTGTATTTACTCTAATTATGATTGTGGATGCATGTAAATTTAGATAACGCGGGGATAGCCTATTAGAGATCCTGGTTGAACCGTTGGTTTGTTAGCGGTTCATCACACCATTCTGGTTAGACCAAAATTGGGGTGTGACAACTTGGTATCAGAGCTTGGTATCAGAACTTGGTATCAGAGCGTCTCAGGCCTTGCCCGCCGAACTGACACACATTCAAGACCATTGTGAACTGAGATAGGATAAATTAAAAGCTTTAATACAAACACACTGTAAGCACAAGTGATGATTGAAACCAAATTAAAAAGAGAATAATGCATCTATTAAAGGGAAAACAAGTTTACATAACAATGAGAGAGAAACAAAACATATATATATAACGAAAGCAGAGTACAGTCCAGAACCCAGACAGTTACTCTGTAGTACAAGAAAAATAAAGTACAAATCAAGAAGCTGGAGGCAAAGGAGGAGGCGGGGCCTCACGATCTCTGTCATAGTCCTCAGCATAGACCCTAGTCAACCAGGCCACCTGGGTTTGGGTCGTCTGGAGACTAGTTGTGAGACCGACTATCCTCTGATCAGTCGCACGCTGCACCTCTAGGAGCTCTCCCATCCGCGCGTCTGATGCGTGCTGAGCAGCCAACAACTCATCCATCCTCAAATCAGACCTGCGCTGAGCATCCCTGAGCTCACGCAATATCTCCATCATATCAGAAGGTGGATGCGAAGGACCAGCCTCATGAGAAGGACCGGCCTCAGGTGCAGGAGCCACCGCATGTGTGGGTGATGGCGGTGGTATCGAGTCGACGTCCATATACATACGATCGTCATCGTCGACCGGATCCCCACGAGCTCTAGCAGCAGCAGCAGCAGCCTCAGCATCAGCCATCTCGATACTAGTGTGAGGGCGCACCATCGCGTTCCTCTCCTCATCGCTAACCTCAGCATCTCGTAGACCCATCTTGCAGATAGCCTCCCAATCTAGAGGCGACAAGAAGGTCTTCTCCTGGATTTTCTCATCTACCAGATCCACCCCCAGACGGGTCAATAACACTGTAATCATGCGTCCATAGGGTAGATTACCCCTATGACCGAACAATGTGGCACTAATCATCGTCCGCATGATGATGTAAGGAAGGCAGACCGGCTGATGAGTGCGGATCTTGTAGATCAAGAACTGGGTCAGGCCGAGACACCCTCTCATAGTGCCCACTCTACGGGATCAGATTACTGTTGGATAATCTTGCGAAGACCCGTGGAGCTGGATGCAAGTAGCAAGCTCTCATCCGCCATCTATCGGGACCGAGCAAACTAGTTGTCGATCTCTGCCCTCATCTCCATCTCAACAAACTGTGGCTCTTCCAGGCACACCGATAGGGCCATCATAGGGAATGCCCAATAGATCGGCCAGCTGCCGATAATCAAAGGAAATGTGCACCCCTTGACGTGGCGGTGATGCGCAACTCCCGATCGTGCTCAACGTCATTGTAATTCCCCACCACCTAGAGATTACAATAGAACCGGGTGCACCAAATCTGGACACTTGCACGCGTCGTATGTGATGACAGGGAGCCACCCCATATCACCAAAAGCTCCCTCTACATTGAACAAGGCTAGCTCAGCCAAGTTCACCATGCGACCCTCTTCAACCTTCTTACGGGCATAGTCGGCATACCGTGCCTCGGCATCATTCGAACGAAGCGAGCGGATCACGC
>CM053275.1:40966317-40983795 GCA_028583415.1 Protea cynaroides
GTATTTACAAAACCCTGGTTAGGGTATTACCCCGTGGAGTAGCCATCACAGTGTGTGATTGGTGAACCACATTATATTGTGTGTCCTATGTATGTGCTTGTGAGTGTGGATTAGAAGTCTGTGTGCTGCAGGTCTGGGTGTACACACTTGGCAGGCCAAGCCCTGGTATGGATACCTGTGGGTGTGTGGTTGGTGTGTGCACGAAATGTGTTTGAAAGATTGTCTGTGAGAAAGTCTCAAGTAAATCAGCTCAAGGCAGCATAGCATAATTTGATCAACAGCTCTTGGCAGCATTGTCCATAGCAGCAGACCAAACCAATATAGTGGAAAAGGATTTTTAATGGTCATTGATTCACCCCCCCTCTGAGTGTCAATATGGGAATAACAAGTGGTATCAGAGCAAGGTTCCCAAGGGAAGAAGTTTGACAGCTTTGGATACAAATAGTGCATTGAGACTGAGTTATGGCTACAAATGAAGAACATCATGGGCACAGCAGAATTCCTATGTTTGATGGCTCCAACTATAGTATATGAAAAGTCAGAATGGAGGCATAACTGATTGCACAAGGATATGGGGTATGGCTAGCCGTGAAGAATGGGTACAGACACATAACTGAAGATATCAGTGATGCAGTTGAGATGAAGAAGAGAGAAAATGAAGCTAAGGCTGTCACAGCTCTTCTAGCTGCACTTACAAGTAATGAGCTTACTAGAGTAATCAGTTGTCCAATATCAAAGGAGATATGGGACAAGTTGCAGAGCGTACATGAAGGAGACAGCAAAATCAAGGAGGCTAAATTGCAGATATTGAGATCTCAATTTGAAAGCTTGAGAATGAGTGAAGGTGAGACAATTGAGTTTTACCTGAACAGAGTAAACAAGGTCACCAATGCAATCAGAGCATTGGGTGAAGAACTGAAGGAGATTCATGTGGTCAAGAAGGTGTTGAGGACACTCCCAATACTATATAATGCCAAGGTGTCAGCCCTTGAAGAAATTGCCACTTTGGATACTTTGACCATAGATGAACTACATGGTATCTTGATTACCTATGAGATGAGAATGATTGAGCCAGTGACAGCTGAGAAGGAAGCCGCTTTTGAAGCCTTTAAAAAATAAAAAATGAAAGAGCCAGTGGAAGACTCAAAAGCTGATGCAGTGGAGGACACAGATGATTCAGATGATGAACTTATAGCCTATCTGGCTAACAAACTCAAGAAGAGATATGAGAAGTTCAAAAACAAGTCTTCAATGAGATGTTTTAACTGTGGTGGCTTAGGACACTTTGCCTCTAAGTGCCAGAAAAAAGGTAGAGTATGATTCTGATGAAGAAGAGTCTAAAGGAAGCCAAGAAAAGAAAGGAAAGAAGAAATTCATTCCAAGAAAGAGAAATTATCTGTCAAAGCATGATGACCTCTCTGATGAGTCTGAAGATGAAAATGATGATGATATTCTCTTTATGGCAAGACTTGAAGAGACTCCTACAGGGAGTGAAACAACAAAAAGGAAAGGTGACAATGTCAAGAAAAGAATTGAAGATGATGACAATCCAGATCTTGAAGCAGAGTTGCTTTCTGCACTTATAGAGCTCAAGTCAGAAAGAAAGAAGAACAAAAACTTGAATGAGCAACTCAACCAAGAAAAGGAGATAAATGCTGAAATTATGGAAACTCTCAGGAAAGCAAAAATAATTGCTGATGAGCTTGACAATGATCTTACACTAATGGCTTCTGAGTGTAAGAAGCTTGAGGAAGTAATTGTAAGACTTGAGGCAGATTTGACTAAGTATACAAAGGAGAAAAATCATGCTGAAGCTATTACAAAAGTCCCTCACGTAACCATTCTAAAGTCAAAAGATAAGTATGTCAGGTTACAGGAAGATGAAGAAAGCAACAGTTCTGAAGATGAAGACAAGGAGGAAGACAACATCCTTTATGAGATTCTAAGTTACCAGAGATCCTCTCATATTAAATCTGGACTTGGATACACTGAGTAGCTATCTGAGGAGATAAAAGAAAAGGGATCTGCAAGTAATCCCATTGTGTTTGTGAAGGAAAAGCAGAAGAAATCACTAGCTATGAGAGCTACTAAAAGCAAGAATGATGAAGGGGGCTTCAAGACAGTCAGGCAAGGCAGTCAGAGAAAACAAAGTCAGTTCCAGAGGAATGGTCAGTTTCAGAGAAACAGGCAGGTACAGAGAATCAGATTCAGAGGATACTGTTATGGCTGTAATGCCTATGGACATAGAGTGGCAGAATGTAGAAGACAACAAAGACCTCCAGTGTTCATTGACAGAAACAAATTTGCTCCTCTTGCTGATGAGAGAGTAATATGCTATAGACGTGAGAGACTTGGGCATATAGCCAGAAACTACAAAACAATCCTTCCATCTCAAAGGCAAGCTAAGAGGAAGGAAAGAAAAGATTCTCCAAGAAAACCAGTTCAGAGAGAAGAAGAAAATGAAATGGTGAGAAATACAAGGAAGCCTATTACAGTGAAAGACAAGGCTACATGGGTGGAAAAACCACAGAAGAAAAGGAACAATTCTTTGTTGGTACAAGCAGTACTTAAAGCAAACAAAGGAAAACAATCTCCATGGATTCTTGATAGTGGATGCTCGACACACATGACTGGCAACAAAGAAAAATTCACAAGCCTCGATGCTGCAGAAGGAGGAACAGTAAAATTTGGAAATAATGAAGGTGCCAGAGTTGAAGGAAGAGGTTCAGTGAACTTTAACAATGGGAGAATAAAGTCTCACAATGTCTTATATGTTAATGGATTGAAACATAATCTACTCAGTGTGAGTCAGATATGTGATCAAGGACATGAGATCACTTTCAACAATGAAGGGTTTGTCGTTCACAGAGTTGGAATAGGAAAGGCAGTGGCTGCTGGTGAAAGAACAGTTGAAAATCTTTATGTGTTGACAGATGCCATCAACAAGTGCATGATAACTCAAGAAAATGAAAATTGATTGTGGCATAGAAGAATGGGACACATTCACTTCAAAAATTTAACTAAAATTAGCAAGGAGCAAGCAGTGAGAGATCTTCCCAAAATAAAGACTCTAGAGAGCCATGTATGTGGTCCATGTCAGAAGGGTAAGCAGGCAAGATCTACTTATGAATCAAAGGAGTACCATTCAAGTAAACCACTTGACTTGATACACACAGACTTGTGTGGACCTATGAGAACACAGGCCATAGGAGGTGAAAGATACTTCATCCTGTTCATAGATGAGTATTCTAGAATGACCTGGGTGATGTTTCTGAAGGACAAAACTGAATCTCTTGACAAGTTCAAAGCATTCAAGAAGAGAGTGGAAAATGAGACAGGAAACACAATTAAGTGTTTAAGGTCTTATCAAGGCAAAGAATTTACATGGAGTGAATTCTCAAACTTCTGCAGTAAAAGTGGGATCAGAATTCAACATTCAGCAGCCAGAACACCTCAGCAAAATGGAGTGGTTGAAAGGAAGAACAGAGCAGTGCAAGAAATGGCTAGAACTATGATGGCAGAAAATAACACAACAAAGCATTTCTGGAGAGAAGGCATCTATACTGCAGTGCATATCACCAACAGATGTCCCCTAAGGCCTCATGAGAACAAAACACCTTATGAATTGTGGTTTGGGAGGAAAGCTACAGTGAAGTATCTCAGGGTTTTTGGTTCAAAGTGCTACATCAAGCGAAAGGAAGAAAATCTTGGCAAATTTGATGACAGAGCTGATGAAGGCATATTTCTTGGGTACTCTTTCAAGAGTAAGGCATACAGGTGCTACAACAAGAGACTAGGAAGAGTTGTTGAAAGTTCAGATGTGAAAATTGATGAGAATCTAGGGAACCAAAAAGGGGCTGAACCAAGAGGGTCCATTCTTGAAGAACTTGATGAAGATGACAGTCTATCAGGTGACAAAGGGCAGCAAGATGAAGAAGAATCTGAAGTGCAAGAGATTCATACTGAAATCCAGAAAGATGGCAGACCAAAAGACAACAGATGGTTGAAAATTCATCCTAATCATCAAGTGATAAGAGATCCAAATGCAGGCATACAAACCAGAAGGATGAAAGCTACTGCTTATTCACTATTGTCTGAGATAGAGCCTAAAACTGTACATGAGGCTAGCAATGATGAATTTTGGTTGAAAGCTATGAATGCTGAGCTTGACCAAATTGAAAAGAACAACACTTGGCAGCTAGTTCCTAGACCAGCAGACAAAAATGTGATTGGCACAAAGTGGGTTTTCAGGAACAAATTAAATGAAGAAGGCCAGGTTGTGAGAAACAAGGCCAGACTTGTATGCAAAGGATATGCTCAAGTTGAAGGAATTGATTTTGATGAGACTTTTGCACCTGTGGCAAGGCTGGAGTCTATCAGAATGTTCTTAGCATTAGCTGTGCACAGAGGATTCAAGGTTTATCAAATAGATGTGAAATCTACATTCCTGAATGGCAATCTAGAAGAGGAAGTACACACTGAGCAACCTGAAGGGCTCCAACTCAGTAATGATGAAGATATGGTCTGCAAATTGAAGAAGGTTCTATATGGGTTGAAGCAAGCTCCAAGAGCTTGGTATGAAACGCTTGACACATATCTGCATAAATTGGGTCTACGAAGAGGAGTTGTGGACAACAACCTATATGCCATGACAGAAGGCAGCAGCCAACTGGTAGTTGTGGTCTATGTGGATGACATCATCTTTGGGGGGCACTGTGAGAAGCTTTGCAAGGAGTTTGCTGAGAGGATAAAAACAGAGTTTGAGATGTCTATGCTTAGAGAGATGTCCTATTTTCTGAGGCTACAAATTCATCAAAGAGAATATGGCATCTTCATATTTCAAATGAAGTATACCAAGGAGATGTTGAAGAAATTTGTGATAGAGGACTATAAACCAGTGGGGACACCAATGACAGTAAATATCAAGCTGAGTTCAGAAGATGATTCCCCAACAGTTGATCAGACACTGTATAGGTCAATGATTGGCAGTTTATTGTACTTGACAGCTTCAAGGCCTGATATTCTGCAAGCAGTATGCCTGGTGGCCAGATTTCAGGCTTGTCCAAAGGAGACTCATCTGATGGCAGTGAAGAGGATACTCAGATATTTGAAAGGCACAATAGACTATGGATTGTGGTATCCAAAGATTGGAAGTTTCACTTTGACAGCATTTTCAGATGCAGACTGGGCTGGTAGCATTGATGACAGAAAGAGCACTAGTGGTGGTGCATTCTTTTTGGGAGAGAGCTTAGTAGCATGGCACAACAAGAAATAGGAGTCTATTTCTTTATCTACAACAGAGGCAAAGTACATTGCAGCAGCAGCTACATGCACTCAGGTAATCTGGATGAAAAGACAGATGTCAGACTTCAGTATTATCTGTGAAGAGCCAGTGGTCATCAAATGTGACAACATGAGTGCCATTAACATATCCAAGAATCCTATGCAACACTCAAGGACCAAGCACATTGACATCAGATATCATATTTGAAGGAGAAAGTGCTTGAAGGGGAAGTAAGATTGGACTTTGTTCCTACCGCAGATCAAGTGGCAGACATCTTCACCAAGGCTCTTCCAAAAGACTCTTTTGAAAAACTCAGAGCACAGCTAGGAGTAGTGACTCTGAGCACAGTGTAGATGGCACATGTGTAGGGGGAGTTGCTGACTACATAGCATTATCTTTCTTCTGTAGGATTGGAAAGATGTGGTGGGCACTCCTACAGGTGAGGCTATGTAAGGAGGAGTTGATATGAAGGGGGAGTACCTATGAAGGGGGAGCATTCCTAAGGGGAGTTCATCCATCCTTTGGGACTTGTTGTCAAAGGGGGAGAAGATGGCAAGAAGACTGTATCACATTGAGAGAGATACCTCATGTATGTTGCCAACAATTCCAAAGGGGGAGATTGTTGAAACCCTGTCCAGACAGTGCTGTAAGTGTTGTCATTGTTGGCAACCTTAGCAGAGAGAGAGTGATATGGAGGAGAGAGAGTGTCTGTAGAACTCTCTATCAGTCAAGGTGACTAGGTTGATGTAGCAGCCGAAGAGAATGAAGCTCAGCTGATGAGAAAGTCCAGTAGAAGAGAGAGAAAGAAGAGAGAGAAAGAAGAGAACGAAAATGGAGGAGAGAAAAAGAGGAGAGAGAATGGATGGGGACAAGGTGGGTCCCACCTTGGGTGGCCAGGCCAGCATGGCAGCCAGCCCAGGCCAGCTTGGCAGATGCCCGCGGCACCAGGCCAGCAGGCCATGCCAGCATGCCCAGCAGCAAGCTCAAGCCCATGCCAGCATGCCATGCCGCGCACATGCCAGGGCCATGCGCATAGCACAGCCGCGCACATGGAGTCAGCCATGCACAGCTCAGCAGCAGCATGCCGCAAGCCATGCCATGCCGCACACAAGTAGACAGCGCAGCAGCACAGCGCAAGCCGCGCGCGCCGCAAGCCACAGCAGGGTCCTTCGGCATGCGCTCAGGATGTTCGACGAAATGCCGCAAAGAAGAAATCCTTCAAGACCCTACTGGAATTTTTTGGATATACAGGGCATTACCACACTTTGTGGAGGGGCATTTTGGTCCTTTGAAAAAGTGTAAATTCCTCCTCTACGTCTCCGATCAAGCCACAGCAACAAGATGCCAGATCAAGGGCTCACAAAAAGGCAGGATTCAGTGTTGCGCAGAAATCACGCTCAGATTCTTGCGCGATGCTTCTCATTGGCCGAAGGCAGTATAAAAGTATGAGTTGCGCCGCATGAAAGAGGATCCATGATTCGGTGGTGCACGCATGAAGTGTGCATGCGCAGAAGATGCGCATCTGAAGGTCGAGGCGCATCCCGATTGTGCCTGATGTGATGAGGCCGATCGGAGGAATCAGAGGAGATCCCACGTTTCTCTGACCGATCCAACGCTCGAGTGAGGTTGATTCCTTCTCCGCCAATCAGACGACGACAACGGCGTACGTTGCGTCAGACGCGGCAGTGATAGAGTGCGACGCGACGCACCGAATCAGAGCCAGAGATTCCATTTGGAATAATCTCACTGGCCGAACTTCTTTTGATCATTTCTCAACCGTCTGATCTCAGATCGAGGCCCATAATATGTCAAATTGAAGGTATTTCGATATAGAAGACAATGGGAAGGGTTTGAGCTCGAGTAGAAGGTCTGAAAAGGTGATTTTGATGAAAACCTAACATTGAAGCTTATCGGAGAGAGATTGAGACTCCTATTGGTGGTGTGAGGCCATGAAAGCTTCGTTGATGCTTGAAGAAAATGTGTGGACCAGCTGTGAGCGTCCAATGGAGTCCTTCTGGTGAAGAATGAGCTATGCAGCCCGAGAGGAGGCCGAAATGCTAGCACAGAGTGGCTTGCATCAGTAGTGAGCAAGACCGGGAGGTAAAACTCGCACACAAACTCTATTTACTGTATCAGTGCTATATGGGAAGGGTTTGTAATCATTTGATATACATATTGTTTATCCTGTCAAGTGGGTGCTTGACTGGAGTTGGGGTTGATGCCTAGGGCACAATTGTAGTTGTGAATGCGGTTGATGTTGTAGCATCGGGGTTGTAGGTGAAACCGTAGCATTATTGTTGAGTATTGGGTTAGGGTATTGCCCCGTGGAGTAGCCATCACAGTGTGTGTTTGGTGAACCACGTTATATTGTGTGTCCTATGTATGTGCTTGTGAGTGTGGATTAGAAATTTATGTGCTACAGGTCTGGGTGTACACACTTGACAGGCCAAACCCCTGGTATGGATACCTATGGGTGTGTGGTTGGTGTGTGCACGAAATGTGTTTGACAGATTGTCTGTGAGAAAGTCTCAAGTAAATCAGCTCAAGACAGCATAGCACAATTTGATCAATAGCTCTTGGCAGCATTGTCCATAGCAGTAGACCAAACCAATATAGTGGAAAAGGATTTTTGGTGGTCACTGATTCACCCCCCCTCACTATCAACCTGGGAATAACAAGATACAAGTACAGGCAAATGAAAAAATATTTTTTCAATACAGGTTAACCTTTTCATCTGCTTCATTAATGAGTTTATGATCCAAACCTATGCCAATCCAACATCTGTCAAAATCAATACTATTAATCTTCAAATCTTTCATTACCATTTAAGAAATAACCCAAACAATAAAGGAAATCTATTGAAATCCCACGAAAGATCTTCATATTCCATGGATTTACGTTGTAACGTCTTCCCTTCCCAAAATCCCATTCTCCATCTTTAAATTCAGCAACCACAGTCCCAAATCTCATCTCATTCTCTCAACATGGCAATCTTTCTCATCAACTTTGTTTCATTCTTCTTTCTGGTCCATCTTTCAACCCTCTCTCTCATCAATGCCAGTGATGGAGTTGGTTTCAGTATTGATCTCATCCATCGTGACTCGTTGCTCTCTCCATTTTACAATCCTTCGTAGTGGTGGGAGAAGTATTTCGCCGTTCAATAGCTCGTGTAGATCACTTCAAGCAACCACAAAAAGCTGTCTCATAAATGGTGACTGTTCACAATGGTGAGTATCTAATGAAAATCTCCATTGGAACTCCACCAGTAGATGTATTGGCTTTAGCTGATACTAGTAGTGATCTTACATGGGTTCAATGTAAGCCTTGTCGATATTGTTACGAGCAAGTAGCCCCTCTCTTTGATCCCAAAAGCTCATCAACCTATAGGAATATTTCTTTTGATTCAAGCTTTTGTAAAGAGCTAGGAGATCAGGGTTCCTGTAGGAGAAATGTCTGTCGATACTCATATTCATATAGTGATGAATCTTTCACTAATGGAGATCTTGCTTCTGAAACTTTCACCTTGGGTAATTCGAAATCTGGCCGTTTTATATCCTCACCAAAGCAAGTATTTGGTTGTGGACACAACAATATGGGTACATTTAATAAACAAGCATCGGGTCTAGTAGGTCTTGGTGGTGGTTCTCTATCCTTGATTTTTCAACTGGGTTCATCAATTAATGGCAAATTCTCTTACTGCTTCGTGTCATTAACAGCTGAGCATGAGACTAGCACATTGAGTTTTGGTGCGGATACTATAGTTTCTAGGAGTGATGTGGTTTCAACTCCTCTAGTGTCCAAATCTCCCGATACCTACTATTTTCTAACCCTAGAAGGTGTTAGTATTGGACGCAAAAAGTTGAGATATAGGCAATGATGCAGTCCAAGGACCAGCCAGTAGTGGATCAGCCCAAGGATGTGTCAACATGGGCCCAACCCACACTGTTCACGTGAACACTGTTCACGCGGTACTGTTCACGTGAACACTGTTCACGCGGTACTGTTCACGTGAACAGTACCAACAGCAGATTTTCACTCTTTTTTTATTTCTTTCCTAAAAATAGTGTTAGTTATTTGGAATTTTAATTGTTTGGAAACTAAAAACTTTCTTAAATTTAGTTTCCTAAAAGTGTTTAGAAACTTTCCTATTTTCAGATTTAGAAAGTTTTCTTTCCATTGTATTAAAACCTTCCTATGTTATAAGGAGGTTTAGTTTTAGTAGTTTTATCTCTTTCCTATTTTAATTGTAAGGATTCTCATTATAAATAAGAGGAGTAGAAGCTGGCTGGTGGTTAGATTTAGACCAGAAAAAAGAAGAGAGTTTAGCTCCTGATTTTCTGGTTGAGTCTCATAGGTTGTGAGACTCAACCGAAATATTCTGTTTTATGGTTTTCTTGTCCTTCTGTTAATTCCTTCAAGTTCTTATTATTGCATATTGAATTGCGATACCATTAAGTGCTGATTTGATCAACGAAAGCTCGTTGGGTTAAAGATTAAAATCATATCGACCAGCTCTAATTAAACCAGTCCCGTTTTCAGATGATAGGTAGTTTTCAAAAAATCACATCTCTCTCATCTGTGATCGGATCATCTCCAACTTTGGATATGTCTTCAAGTACATCCTAAAGAGTATTTCCCATCAAGTTTCAAGTGATTTCAAGGGTTAGATTTCAAGATAAGTGGTTTTCTTCATTACTTTTCTCTGCAGATTTTGTATTGGACTGAATTAAGATCCTGTAGCAAAGAGGGCTTGTTAATTTGACTTGCTTTAAACCCTCTTTGCCATCAATTGGTATCAGAGCATGGCTGAGGAGAGTTCTAACTCTCCTAATCAGTCCAACAATCCCAATGACCTTGTTAATCTGGTTCTCCAACGATTGGCCAAAATGGATGCCAAGTTAGATAACATGGATGAGAGAATGAGTAATTTGGAGGAGCTAAATCATCCTAGGCCTGCTAGAGTGGAAGCCCCTAGAAGGGAAGCCCTTAATGCCAACCTAATGCCAAGACGTATTCTTAGGGCTCCTCAAAGAGTCCCTAGAGAGGAATACCACAACCCACCCTATGACGACTATGATGAACCTATCCGTTACCAAACCCATAAAGTACGAATGAACCTCAAGGAGTTTCATGGGAGACAAGACCCTGAAGCCTTTCAAGATTGGCTGAATGCCTTAGATGACTACTTTGATTGGTTTAGCCTTCCCGAACCTAGAAAGCTACAATTGGCCCGCTCCAAACTAGTGGGGGGTGCTCGTGATTGGTGGCGTAACTATGAATATAGTCTCATGAGGAGTCGTAGAGAACCCACTACTTGGGAGGAGATGAAGGAAGAATTGAAAGAAAAATATTTGCCACGATCCTTCCAAAGAAGGTTGCATGACCAGCTGAATAATCTTCGACAAGGCACTATGAGTATGGAAGATTATGTCTATCAGTTTGACCAATTGTGTGCACGGTCAGGTTCACGAGACAATGATGATCAAATGATATCTCGGTTCCGTTTGGGGCTGCGACCTGAAATTAGAGAAAGAATGGGGGTGGTTGATATTGTTAGTTTTAACGACTGTGTTGATAAAGCTTTCCAAGCCGAGGACCTTTTGAAGTCAACACCAAAGCCCACCTCCAGTTCTTATGAATTGAAGCACCCTACATCAAACAGTAAAGCCATAGGGACTACATCTCATGCTACTCCAACAACAGATAAAGGTAAAACTCCCATGGTAGCAGCTATGGATGTGCAATGCTATCACTGCAATGCATATGGTCACTTTGCTAGAGATTGTCCACAAAAATTAAAGGTAAACTCCTTAGTTGCTGCAATCGAGGCCAACCCAGATACACAGGTATGTGAACCGCAAAGTGATGACACTTCTGTTCCTAATACGGATGTCATGGATGATAGTGAGGATTCATATGGAATCCATATAATCACCAGTATGATCTTGATTGACTCAAAAGTAGATGTGGATAATTTTGATGCCTTTACTAAAGCTCTATGGATTGACAATAGTGACCACAGTTCTGATGAAGACAACGGTGTTATGGAGAAAATTGCGAAAGACAAAGAATTGAATAAGATCGTCCCCATGGATACCACGATTCCATTTGACTTTCCTCAAGATGTTGAGCATGTTGATTTCGTAATACCTTCTAAATATCTTGAAAAAAGTGGACCCAAAGTGATGGATTTTCTTCCAACGTCGCAAGCACAGTTTAAGTTTCAAGATCAACGAGATGCCGCCACCGACCCCTCCGTAGTCATTCTTCACCATTACAAAACTCGTGGACGAGTTCTTTTTTAAGTGGGGGGGAGATGATGCAGTCCAAGGACCAGCCAGTAGTGGATCAGCCCAAGGATGTGTCAACATGGGCCCAACCCACACTGTTCACGTGAACACTGTTCACGCGGTACTGTTCACGTGAACATCGTTCACGCGGTACCGTTCACGTGAAGCAGTACCAACAGCAGATTTTCACTCTTTTTATTTCTTTCCTAAAAATAGTGTTAGTTATTTGGAATTTTAATTGTTTGGAAACTAAAAACTTTCTTAAATTTAGTTTCCTAAAAGTGTTTAGAAACTTTTCTATTTTCAGATTTAGAAAGTTTTCTTTCCATTGTATTAAAACCTTCCTATGTTATAAGGAGGTTTAGTTTTAGTAGTTTTATCTCTTTCCTATTTTAATTGTAAGGATTCTCATTATAAATAAGAGGAGTAGAAGCTGGCTGGCTGGTGGTTAGATTTAGACACCTAAAAAAGAAGAGAGTTTAGCTCCTCGATTTTCCAGGTTGAGTCTCATAGGTTGTGAGACTCAACCGAAATATTCTGTTTTATGGTTTTCTTGTCCTTCTGTTAATTCCTTCAAGTTCTTATTATTGCATATTGAATTGCGATACCATTAAGTGCTGATTTGATCAACGAAAGCTCGTTGGGTTAAAGATTAAAATCATATCGACCAGCTCTAATTAAACCAGTCCCGTTTTCAGATGATAGGTAGTTTTCAAAAAATCACATCTCTCTCATCTGTGATCGGATCATCTCCAACTTTGGATATGTCTTCAAGTACATCCTAAAGAGTATTTCCCATCAAGTTTCAAGTGATTTCAAGGGTTAGATTTCAAGATAAGTGGTTTTCTTCATTACTTTTCTCTGCAGATTTTGTATTGGACTGAATTAAGATCCTGTAGCAAAGAGGGCTTGTTAATTTGACTTGCTTTAAACCCTCTTTGCCATCAGGCAATCATTGGAAGCAGCTGTAGAGAAGGTTGAAAGGGGTAATATAATCGTTGATTCTGGGACAACTTTGACTTTGCTACCATCACATTTTTATGATGAGCTTGAAGCTGCAGTGAAGGGTGCTATTCAACTTACTCCGATTGATAAACCAAAGGAGCTCAAGTTATGCTATAAGATTGTTAAGGATATTGGTGTTCTGATCACTGTTCATTTTTCTGGTGTTGATGTGAAGTTGAATCCAGTGAACACTTTTGATAGGGTTGACGATAACATTGTGTGTTTTGCCATCATCCCTACTAATGATCTGGCCATCTTTGGTAACATAGCTCAGATCAACTTCTTAGTTGGATATGATCGTAAAGGTAGGACAGTTTCCTTCAAGCCAACTGATTGCACCAAGCATTAATTGGACTTCCATGATTTAGGGCATTCTGTGTCTTTTCTTAGTAGTCGTGGTACTATTGTTCATATTCTTTTTTTTTTCTTTTTCTTTTTTTAAAAAAAATTTTGCATTTATATATTTTCATGTTCTATGTGATAATCTCCTATGTTGCCTAATGTCATCTGATTCAATTGGGTTCTTGAAATCTGAAATTTGCAGTCTCTATGTAGATTCATGATATCAAAAATTCAAATTAGCATGAAAGTAGAAAAATAGTATGACCCGTAAAAAGAAAAAACTTTAGTCCTCCCACACATCAAGTGCTCTCTGTACTTTCAGTCTCTATACGTACTCGCAAGCATGACTTTGGGATGGAGCCTCACAAGGCTAAGGAATGGAACCATATTTAGGAATCTTCTCAAATTGCCTACGTATCCTAAGATGTTGTCCTAAGAATCAGGAGCCGTATAGTTCGAAATATGGAATGACTCATACATGTCGAAATATGAATAGTCCATCTAGACTAAAAATGATCCTAGAAAATCTATAACTGGATTCAAATCACACCTCTCTAGGTCACTGTAACCTACGAGAATGTATTGAGGGGTAGGGATTGTCCTAAAACTACCCTTCTTGACCTAAAACCCTAGCTTTGGAAGGTTGGGCTATGCATCATCTCTTTTGATTTTGATTTTTTAGGTTTTTCTTCCCTGACCCTTGCCCATGAACGTAGGTACCTAAATGCACGTCGTCCCCACACCTAATGTTGTCTTCTAGGTGTACAGACATGGTAGTTCGACTAAAGTGTAATGGAAATTGAATTCTTACAAAAAAAATAGACATCATTCAAATATGACAATTAATCAATGTAATAACCTAATCCAAATATGGCAATAGCAATGCAACAACCAAACATGGCATCTATATCTCACATATATTCCCAAACAAAGTATATGTTTCTCATGTATCAATCAAAATAGATATGGCAAGTCTAAACATAACAAGTATCTCATGTATAGTAGATATGGCAGTGTAACGATCAAAATCCCAATATGATAGTAGCAAACAAATCAAATATAAAAATAACATTCCAAACATAGTAGGAGTCATGTAAGCAGTCAAAATATCAAGAATCACGTCACAACCCAAAAATAACAAGCATGTGAGTGTGATAAGGAGCATGTGGGCATCCAAACATGGTAGCAAGCATGAGAACAAAGTGGGAAGCAAACGGATGTAGTGGTGTAGCAATTAAAATCCCAATACGACAAGAACTCAATGTAACATCCAAATGTGGAAAGAAATCTGTATGAAATCCTAGATAGTAAGAAGCCCAATGTGATAGTAGGAAAACCAAATTGGCATCCAAAGATGGTGAGAAACCTAATGTGAAGGTAAGAAAACCAAGGTGACATCCAAAGATGGTGAGAAACCTAATGTGATGGTAAGAAAATCAAGGTGACAAAAAAAGATATGGCAAGCAATGTACTTAATGCAAAATATGCATGCCAACAATCTGATGTGACATCTGTATGCAACAAAAAACCAATGCCGATAAAATAAAAGTCAATGAAAATGCCTTCATCATTCAACATCAGCACTCAAACACACATGGCAAGCTAGAAACAGAAAATTGTAGCATTTATTCCCTCTTTTACATAAGATCTAAAAACCCATGGAAAGAGTATTGGGATACTAAGTTGACACTGCCATGTAATGCTATTACTAATAATTCTGATTCAAATCTTAGGATAAAGTGGACAACTCCCCAAGAGGTCAACGTAAGTACCGATGCTGCTTTGGAGGGCAATGGCAACTCTGGCCTAGGTTTTATTTTGCGGAAATCGGATGGTGCTGTTGGGTTTGCACGCTCTAGGCAGGTTGCTTTCCCATCTGTTTTGGTAGGAGAAGCTATGGCGATCAGAGAGGGACTGGATACGGCTTTTAAAGAAGGCTTCAAATGTATTATTAATTGTTGAATCGGATTGCCTTAATGTGGGTAAATTTGTTGAATGGCTCCTCATGGGATGGTGAACATGACCTTATTTCGATTGTAACTGATATTAGGGAGTTAATTCCTCTCGGTGTTTTTTTTGGTTTCTTTTGTTTTTGTTTCTAGAAAGGCAAAAATGGTTGCCCATATTCTCTCTAGGAGGGCCCTTACTAGGGTTAGTTTGATGGCCCATTTCGACTCCATGACTCGAGAATTGATGTACTTTGGATGCTTTGGCTCCACCCCATGATATTAATGAATAGTTTTATTATCTACCCAAAAAAAAACCCATGGAAGGCGATCTTGTTGTATTAAAATAATAATTTCCATAGGAACCTCTCTCAAATTCGGATTACTTTCTCATGGATATGAACAAGCTCGGATTCATATAAGTTTCTTTCATAAATAAAGGAACCATGCACAAAGACATGTGAGATGCCAATCGGTTCTATACAGAAATAATACAAAGAATGCCATAGAGAACAATTCCCTATGAGAAAACCAAGTGAAAGTGACATGGATATCAACTCCTTGTTAAAGGCCAGATAGACTTTCGATAATGTAAAGCATCATTGGAAAATTTTTCAGAAATACATATAGACAGCAACGGGATTAACAAAACGACTTGGAATACTTCCATTCATCTTCACGGGAGATTACCAATTTCATAAACAGATTCTGAATCTGATAATGAATCTTATGTAAAACAATATAATTTCATAGAAAGAAATCATGAATACGGGACACAAAATATATCGTATAATCATGAAATCAAAGATCGATAAATCCCATTTTTGACCTATCGAACCATCATAAGCAAGCAAATCGAGATCGGGTATTACATCCTGGAGTGAAAACACATTGATAATTATGCCTATAAACGAGATCAAAACACAATCCAAATACACGAGAGACATACCTGATCATGATGAATAACTAGAATCTGGTCCCCAGAGATAATGAGGATCGTGACTTGCTGCCGAGATGTGCTATATGCGATGAAAAGGATGATTTCCTGCTGATTGGAGGAGCCGCTTCAAACTACAAGCAGATTCTGAAGTTGCAACAACGAGAAAATTCTGAGTCTCCCTTCACCCACTATGCTGTCCTATCGTTATCTCTTACCTACACAGCCATGAAACCAAGAAAATTCAACCCTCTCCTTGTCTATCTTGCTGCCACGTATGTTTCCCCTCGAAACCTTGCTGAAACGTTAAAACCACTCTACTAACTCTCCCCCTTATTATTTCTCCACTAACTCTTTCTCGTCTCACTCTTTCCCCTGTCTCCTCTCTTCTCAACGTAATCAGCCCCCTCCTTTCTTTTCACTCCCTCTCTAACCCACCGCATCAGCTATCTCCCTTCTCCTCAAACCCCTTACATCGTCCCTTGTTTCTTCTCTAAGCCGACCTCTAAACGACAGCTCATTCTGTAATTTCATTTTTTCCCCTTTCCATTCTAAACCCGGTCGACGATTCTTTTGTTAAACCTACGCCTGCCTGGATTCACATCGTCTCCTTCCAGTCATTCTGGGAGGATGGTGACAACCTTCCTCGGATGGTTGCCACGTGGTTCTCAGTGAATCCGAGACCCACGTCCGAGCCGACACCCCCTTGTCGGCTTGGCTTGTCGGCTGGGTGTCAGCTCAGACGTGGATCTCGAATTCACCAAGAACTACGTGGCAATCATCCAAAGAAGGTTACCACTGTCCTCCCAACCACTGGGACGAGACGTGACGATGCGGATCCACGCCCGCCTTCTTTCTCCCTTTCCATTCTTTTTCTACCTCCTGCTGCCACCTGTCCTCTATATTTCCTTTTCTACAATCAACGCAACTATTTTCTTTCTTTTCTTAAACCCCACGCCCACTCCCTCTCTTACTCTCTTCCCTTTTCAACCTCCTGCTGCCACCTTGCTCAACTCTCTATCTTTTTCTGAAAAATCTCTATGAATTCACTCTCTTCCCTATATTCTCACTGACCCAGTCTCACTCTTCTCGATTCACATCGTCTCTTCCCAGTCATTCTGGGAGGACGGAGATAACTTTCTTCGAATAGTTGTCACGTGATTCTCGGTGAATCCGATTTAGGTCCGAGCCGACACCCCCTGTTGGCTTGGCTTGTCGACTGGATATCGACTCAAACATAGGTCTCGGATTCATCGAGAGCCACGTGGCAACCATCCGAAGAAGGTTGTCACTGTCCTCCCAGACCACTGGGAGGAGATGATGCGGATCCCACTCTTCCTATTTTTGTCTCAAAACCCGACGCCAATCTCTCTCTCTCTCTCTCTCTCTCTGCTCCAAGCCACCGAATCCCCTCCACTCTTTCTTAATTTCCTATTTCTCTAAATCACTATCTCTTTATCTTTTTTCCTTAAATAATTCTCATTCTCAAATCCTTCCTTTCCTCTCTTCATCGAATCCTCTTTATGCTTCTAACTCTTGTGGATATTCCATATCTTCTTCTTAAAGCTTCCAAAATTGTTCCTCTACGTTTTCTAAGCCCCACAGATCAAAATCTGGTTTCAAAAACCTTTTAGATGAGTTAGAAACTCTTTAATATTAATATATATATATATA